>JAJJMA010195757.1:0-14664 GCA_023529015.1 Papaver nudicaule | reverse complement strand
GCATATCATTCCAAACCCAAGGGGGTACCAGGCATATCTTTCCTACCCAGGATTTTCTCTCACCCCTGGCCCAGGTGTAGAGTCTATCCGAACTATTCGGGTAATTTTCCTTATGTGGATACCCAAGGGGGTCTACAGGCACGTTTACCAACCCCGGGGAGACAAGGTACAAATACCACTCCCCGCCTCTCTCAAACGAGCAGGCATCAATTTATTTTCCCGCCTCTAACAGTTGAGCGGGAACCAACACTCACATTTCTTTTCTAATAATCAACAGGATGCAATCATGGAGGAAACAAAACCAAGCACTGTTCAACAACCACTACAAATAAAAAAGGGGCATGTTCAGCATTCACCACCACAACAAAAACAGGAGCAACAAAAAACAAAAGCATCCATTACAAGCGAAAAGCCAGCAGATAACAGAATGCAGACAACAAAAACAGCGGTCGCAGATCAAACCATCTTGGTGAACTCCCTCTTTCCTTTGGCCACCTCGTCAATTATGAAGTTCACACACTTTTTTGTCTGTTCACGAGCATCCCGACGGACCACGTTCACCCACTCAGTCCAAGCAGCAACAACAACGGTCATCTCCCCCTGAAGACGTGTCACCTCCCTTTCTGCCAGATCCGCCCTCTCTGAGTGAGAATTGGCCAAACCTTGCACCCGCCCAAGATGACCCTCCAGCCTCACCTTTTCCCGCCGAGCGTCATCCACCTCCAGCTGCAAGCTCTTCAACTTTTCCAACACTGCACACAACAACGAGGAATGTCAATCAAACAACTACATAGGAATCACAACACTATAGGGAGACCTCACTCACATCCATTAATCCCGCCCATGTCTACCCGAACTAAGCCTATCAAGGTCAACTTTCTGCATCGAAACAACATGGCGTAAACTATTCAACTCTAAGGTTAGCCTCTCCACCTCTTTCTGGAAATGATACACCATCCGTTCACATGCCACATTTTCTTCCGTCAAGCGGGTACAAGTTGCACGAGATTCCTCCAAGGCACGGGAGTATGCCAGTAAGTCAGCACGGGCATTCAACAACGTTTCTTCCAACAAATGGACATCGGCGGGCACCAAAGCACGGGCATGCTCTAAATCGGATTCCAGCTTTGCAATTTGGACACAAGCATCTTTCAAGGAATCTTGCTTCCAAGACACCAAGGCCGCACTATCAGCTCGAAGGACAACAATTTTATTAGCAAGACCACGATTGGCATCAAGGGCCTTCTCTTCTTTAGCTCTGGACTTCTCCAGCTCATCCGTCAAGGCTTCAAGAGACGACACAACACCCGCATGATTAGCCTCCAGGGACTCTAGCCCATCAGCTAGCAGCTGCACGTTGTCTAAAGCCTGATCCCGCTCCCCAGTCACAATATTCAACTCTTCGGTCACCGCTCCTAATTTTGTGCGGGCAGTCTCTAATACTTGCATCAAATGCTGTCCTTTATCCATTTGCTCTTTCCACCGCATCTTAATGGTGATCAATTCTTTCTTCAAATCACGGACGACACTCTGAGAACCCGACCCAACATGGACAGCTAACCACCAGAACGACCAGACTCAGAAAATCTACATCAACTCAAAAAGAAGCTCACTGGAAAAAAGGACAAACCTTTAGCATCAGGACTCTGGGCCTTCAGCTCCGCCTTCAACTCAGCAAGTTCCTTCCTGAAACCTTCGTTTTCCCGCTGCAGATCGCCCGCCCGCGCCTCAAACTCAGAGTCCCGCTGTTGCAAACTTTCAAGCTCCTTCTCCTTCACTTTTAGTTTTTCATCAGCGGCCAAATACATAGCCTCAAACTTGGCTCAAAATAACTTGTGCAGCTGATACAACTCGAACAAGTATTGATGATGATGAGCAACCTGCCACAACATTGGTCAGAACCGGCACACAACAAAGGTAAAAACGAACAAGCAACATACATACCAAGGTAAGAGCAGTCTGCGACAGGTTATAAGCTTGACTCTCCACCAATCTAGTTATCTCAGCATAGCTCAGCACGAGAGCAGCAATCACAGGCGCCTCTAAACGCTCCACACTCAAGAAGGCATCTCTGATAGAATCATACTGATTCATACGAACCTTTTCCCGCACCTGAGCATTAATCAACGATTCACCTTCAATACCAGGACTGGCAAAAGGAACCGTCAGAAGATTTTTGGAGCGGGCCCATCTCAAAGCTTCATCATTATCACGCGTGTCCAACTCTGTTAAGTCCACCATCAGCCGTTTTCCTTTGTCTACTCCAGTGACAACCGGCTCAGCAGATACACCCACGGGCACGGGAGAAACAACTCCAGATTTCTCAGTGCGCTCGCCCGTCCCGGACAGGTCTTCCATCCATTGCACATCATCTTCAAAGAGAGGCGAAAGCGGCGGCAACAGAGACATGGCCTGATACTCAGTAGACACTTGCCCAGATGGAGGGTTAGCATCATTTTCAGAAGAGCCAGACGCCTGACGACCAAAAGAAAAGGACCCGCCTGATACCTCCGCATTACTGGTCCCAACAGGCTCTGAAGCGGACATTAGTCGCCCCCCCGACGCATCAATCCCAGCATCACCAACGGGATTGCCAAGGCGGAAAATCTGACTCAAAGGAGTATCATCAGGTGTACTATCATCAACTTCCTCCACATCTTTGTCAGCATCCCGCACAGGAGAAGCATTATCATCAAACTTGTGACCTAGATCACTGGTCTCATCCTCAGACTTATCTTCTCCGCCAGCATCTTCACCACCTTCGTGACTTCCCTCAGGGACCGCTGAAGAGGATTCCCTAGAGGTCTTCTGGCGCTTGGCAACCTGCATCATATCAACAATGTACGGGTTAGGGGCATATCATCATACTAACAACAAAACTTATGCAAGCACAAAGGGGATAACCCGCACATTGTTTCTCCGCCCCGACATATCATACTGCTCTTCTTGATCATAACCTCTGGGGTAGAGATTCCAGTTCAGCTGCCAAGGACAATAATGCTCGTACTCAGGAGGGGGAGTGCGAAGGGCCACATTAGGATGAGTAGAAGACCATCCCCATGCCCAAGGACCAATGATTTCGATCGGGGTGCGGAACCATTTGAAATCATGATCCTCTCTGATGAGCTTCTCTTTCGATATGGGAATTTCAGTGCCAGGAACATGTTTCAACTTGCTAATATCAACGTCTTCAAGCAGCATTCAATATCCCCGAGCCACAGACTTGGCACGAGCGGGACTAACACTCAATTTCTTACGATTGGAAGGACTCATGTAATCCTTGTACGTGGCATTAAAGTTCGAAACGGTATAGATATCACGGTCGGCAGGATCAAAAGAAGTCCAAGAAACACCAGTCTGACCCCGGCGACGCAAATCACACTCGGTCACAATACGCCACCAGTTTCCGTTATACACGACTGCGGGACGAGTAACGGAGGACTTGGCCTCGTTGCGAGAAGCAAGAAGATCCATCACAAAGGTGTTATCGGGGCAGTACAAAGGAAGGGACATACCAGCTTTGATCTGCCCGACGGTTGTCAGGCAATGCATATAATCATACTGATAGTTGTTGATCATGTCATAGGCCAGATCGTCACCATCACCATAAAGCCTCACCTCGAAATTTTGAAGACCATGACGGGCTTTAAAATCGTCCAGGTTCACATGTCTCCAGCTATCCCCCGGGCGCATATAGTTCTTTGGCGGTGCCTTAAGCACAGGAGGGATACTGGGCTGTGCCACGTTCATTTCATCAGCAGGACGCTTTGAGCCACTAGCAGAACCTTGAACACTTGAACGACTCTGCCTGGGAGGTTCACGATTACTTGGGCGACTTTGCCTAGGAGGACTCTGACGGGGTGAGCGTTCTCGGTCCCGACGTGAAGATTTCTGTGACCTGTCATCCGTTGCACGAGGAGATCGTTCCCGATCGCGATCCCTGTCCCGATCACGACCCCTATCTCGACCACGATCTTTGTCCCGACCACGTTCACGTTCTCGGTCATAATCACGATCTCGATCATAATCACGATCTCGCTCTGAACTCCTCCTCTCAGAGCCCGACATCTGCACCCCATAAAGCCATAAACGGGGCAAGGTCAGAACCTCAAACCAAAACAAAAACACAAGGATGGGGCACAACATGGCAACCAGAAATGGATAAATATCAGTCGCAACAAGTAGCAAAAACAGAAGATCAGTAGTCACAAAAACACCACCAAGCACTGAGACAGCGAAAACAACCACAAAATAACATCGGAAACGAAAGAAGACTACCACAGGGGCAAGAAAACAGGCGATTCCAAAGAATAAACATCAACAATGGTGCAAAATCATGGTCATAGTTTAAGAATAGGGGCAAATATACATATATTTTTTGATTACCTGATATTCTTAAACTATGACCATCTAATATAAGATCTCAAGACAGACAAATGAGCAAAATAGGCGAAAAAGGAAAAACAAACTTTACCTGAAGATGGCGGCAAGGAAAAGACGTAGATGTGAAACAACAAGAGACAAAAGAATCTCCAAAAAAGAATGGCAGGAAAATGATGAACTGTTGAAAAGAGTCAGAGAAGAGTCAGAAAAGGTTTTAGGAGAAGACGAGGAGGGGAAAGGTTTTATAGACCCCCAAAGAAAAAGGCAAGAGGAATGAATGAGGATAATCAGTGATCCCTAATTTATTGCCCTCACTTGTAACCGTCACGAGAATCAAGCAAATAACTGAAGAGACATGGATATTTTCTTTCCCTTTCTACCCCAGCAGAACGGCAAAGAAAAGGGGCAACTGTAAACATCAGATATCTGCCATCCACGTGGCAACATCCCAAGCCCAGGTGCAGGATAAGGAGATGGAGTAAGAAACTCTGGAGCATGACCAAAGCAGAATCCCCAGGCATGATCAAGGGCCCAGAATGAGTCAATAAAGTCAAGGGAAACAGAAAGAACGTACCTGACTTTACGGCATGAGAAAGAGACGTGTCGTTCATCGGGTAGCACGACACAAAAAGCACCAAGGACACGTGGAGCGGGGTGCCCGGAAAACAGCAGATCTCCCGATGATTCAAGCGGGAAGTAGGAGACAGCCTGAATCCTACCCTAGTCTAGATAGGGACACGTGTTGAGCATGCGATCAAATCTCCCGATGGTTCAAGCGTGAAAGTAGGAGACAACCTGTATCCTACCCTAGCATAGGTAGGGGCACGTGTCAGTCATGCATAAAGATTACCCGACGGATCAAGCGGGAAAGTAAGGGATAGCCTGTGGCCTACCCTAGCCTTGATAGGGGCACGTGTCAACCATGCATGAAGAAGTACCCCCGATGGTCCAGGCGGGCGACCCAAACAAAATGGAAGACAGTTCACACCCTAGTCTATGGTAAGGGTACGTGTCAGCCATGCAAAGCTTATGACCCGATTGAGCCAGCGGGACGATAGGGGCACGTGTCAGTCATGCAGCCCAAGGTCATCAGCGGGATAAGGCAAATACTTCACTTCCAGGAAAACTTATTTAACCATTCAGGCAGTAGCTCGAGAACCAATAATCATGGTGGGACCCCTGCTGTGTACTATAAAAAGGGAACTCAATCCATTGGAGGGGACCAACCAATCTAAGGCAAAGAAAAGAGAGAGAGAGAGAAATTGAGCAACAACACTTAGTAGCTTTCCTTCCATTTATGCTTTCCATTGTAACCTGAATACATCATCCTGTAACCATAAAAGAACATAGTGAAAACCTCCTACTAAGGGGACCGAGGATGTAAAGCACTTTATGTGCCGAACCTCGTAAAATCTCTTGTGTCATTTACTTTTACTGCACTTTATCCATCACGAAATCATCACACACCATAGCACTTGAAGATTTGGAAGAAATATACAATGTGATATCGGCCCTAGGATCTCCAGCCGATTTTTGGTCGTTACGGTGGCGCTAGAAACAAGGACGGAGTAAAGAATTTATTCTTCCTGGTGGCAAAATGGCATTATCGGCTCAGCTCATCACGTGGAACTTTTGACTCCTCACATCGGTAGCTAAAAATCTAACATCTCACCTTTTTCTCTCTGGTTTTCTTGAATCCCTGCAGAAAATACATGGAGAAGGAAAAAACAAAAGAAATGCCAAAGATCGGGATCACACAACAAAAGTCTGCACAGGACGGCAACCCAATGAGGCCATCAGCATCTCAGCCCGTTAAAGACACCGCTGGCAAAGTCACCATCGGAAAAAGCACGACGAACATTGAGATATCAGCTACTGGACTTTCACCACGAAGAACCAGATCACAATCAAACCGAGAAAAAGATTCTCTTGATAATCAGATCCATGACGTGCAAAGCCAAATGACTAAGAATAGTGCAGCAGTCATTGCAGCAGCAGCGGTGTCAGCCGCGGAAAAGGAAGCTACTGGACAAAAGCACAAGCAGGTGGGGAAAGCCGCAGAATCCACTGCCAAGGCCATCACACAAGCGCGAAAAAGTAGGACATTTGCGGGCGAAACTACCAATCGTCAACCAGAAATAACCAATTCACCAGCTACAGGGTTCCAGGAAATATTCATGGACCAGAGGCGTCAATTAGAAGAGATGGCAGCATCGACTATGCAAAAAACAACAGTAGCACAGGCAAACAAGGAGAACCCCGCCGATGACTCGAGAAGCGGCGAAAGACATACCCCCGACAATGAAGGCTTTAACGAACCTCAGAAGGAGGCTGACAGGATGAACCAGGCGGAAAAGCAAAACCAAGACTATGTCCAGGCGCTAAAGATGTTAGCCGAGGAAAACGTGAAGCTCAAGGCCAAGGTCACCCGACTGGCACCCATAATACCATTGGAGGATGAGGACAACTCCCAGGCAGAGCATAGACCGGACGTCGAGAAGAGAGCCATTGCTGCGTCAGAGCACCGGGGAACAAACACCAAGCACCAGAGTCAGGTTGGAGACTCTGAAGGCTCAACATATACCCCAGGAAAAAGCCAAAGGTGGACTCGCCCCGGCACTGTCATGCCCGCTCATGGTGACAAAAGTGACATCCACGGGGAGTTACTTTGGATGCGCCAACAGCACGACCGATTGATGGAGCAAATGCGGGAACTACGAAGCAGTCAGGGACATGGACGGCTGGAAGAAGCAATAAGGGGAGCTCATACGACACCCTTCACACCCTCCATTTCCAGGGGAGAAATTCACGCTAAATGCACTCTGCCCTCCTTTGAATGCTTTGATGGCAGCGGGACCCAGCCGCACTCCTGAAATACTATACCAAGACTTTAGCCAAGTGGGAATTCGACCAGGTCATAATGTGCAAGTTCTTCCCTTCTAGCCTTAAAGGCTCTGCACTACAATGGTTTGATAATCTTCCCGCCAACACTATCAGTTCCTTCGCTCAATTGTGCAAAAGCTTTGTGGAGGCTTACGTGTACAATATCGCTACCAAAGTGGAGATGGAAAAGCTATTTGTGCTTGACATGAGCCTAGAGAAAGCACCCGAGATTACACCGACAAATGGCACCGACTATGCCTGGCAATAGGAAATGTACCTCAAGAAGTGGCAATCGGGACCTACAAGAGCGGGCTACCAAGAGGATCTCTGTTGTTCACGGAACTTCATCTCAGACATCCAATTACTGTTGCAGAATTACGGCTGATACAAGAACGATTCATTCGGCTCGAAGAAGTGCAGAAGGACAATCCCAGGAATCACAGTCGGGGATCGGAAGCAGGACAAAGAACAAACTCCATAGAACCCGCTCCGTCAAACACTGAGAACGGGACAGGACAAGCGGAAACACAGTCGTATAAGCCCCGATACAATCAACAATCAGGTGACAGGCGCCCTCGACAGTGGGTCGGGAAGAGAGAAGACAAACGACCAAAATACGAGGACATAGTCTACACCAGATTGAACAAACCCGAAGCACAAATCCTAAAGGAAATTGGAGGCAGGGCAGACTTCCTCTGGCCATGGTACAAGGGGAGACAACCCGAAGGATCTGTGAATTCGAAAGACTATTGCGAGTATCATGCATATAACGGGCACACCAGCGCAAGCTGTAGAGGCCTAAAAGTCCAAATACAAAAGATGATTGACGAAGGACAGCTCCAAGAGTACATCTTGCTGCCACCACCTCCTCCATATAACAAAACGGTGCAACTCCCCAACAACGCCAAGATTGTGAACACCATCACACACTCTGAATGGAACCCGCCGGGGCTGGTTAGCGCGACATCAACGCACGATGCAAGAAGATTGTGGACAACCATGAAGCATTCAGAGTCGATGGAACTACCGTGGACGATGAATGGGAAGATTGGATGGCGACCCCTCTTACGTTCTCGGCAAAGGACATCGATCAGGAAGTAGAAATTCACAATGACCCACTCGTGCTAACGTTGCCAGTGGGAAGACTCGGTGGAGCAATACCGGGGAATTCAGAATGGAACATCACCAGGATCCTCATGGATAGTGGAAGTTCGTTGAACGTGCTGTACTACGAAGCATTCAAAAAAATGGAACTCCTCGACGACATACTGGTAACATCGCCCTACACCATTTATGGATTCAACGGGTCGACATCAAGACCCAAAGGAGACATCACTCTAGCAGTCAGGGCAGGACCCATAGTCTTGAACACACTGTTCAGCGTCTTGGACGCACCTTCTCCGTATAATGCCATTATCGGACGTCATTGGGTGCACAGATTGCGCGGGACAGCCTCATGCATCATATCACCAACATCTAAGGTTCCCAACACCAAGAGGAGAAATGGAGATCAAAGGAGACCAGATGATGGCCAGAGCATGTCAAGCAATGGAAGTAAGTTTGAATGAGGAGAGGTTGACCAACCAGATCAACCAAAGGAAAAGAAGAAAAGCAGAGTTGGAAGCCAAAAAACTGGAACAATACCTGATAGACACAACAGACAAAAGTCTAGCAGATGTACCCTCAGGATCGGGCACGACAACCGAAGCCCTGGCTGCAGAAGCAGGAACTTCGGACCCCATGGAGACTACCCAATAGCAATTAAAGAAAGTTCCCGTCTTGGGAACTCACAAACCAACGTTTTCAGCGTTGGAGGCAACCAAAGAGGTAAATATAGGTACCCCAGATGACCCGAAGATGATCAAGATAGGAACGCTCCTTGATGCAGATCAGGAGAGGGATTTGCATCAATTGCTGATCGAATATACAGACGTTTTCGCCTGGAAAATGAGCGACATGCCGGGGATTGACCCAAAATTAGCCTGCCACAAGCTCGCCATCAAGCTAGGAACCATACCGTACCGACAAAGGCAGCGCAAAATCGCCTCAGAATACCACGAGGCAGTGGAAAAGGAACTCCAAAATCTATTAGATGCAGGATTCATCAAGCGGGTCAAATACCCCACTTGGATCTCGAACATGGTAATTGTCCCGAAGAAAAATGGGGGCGTGAGAATTTGCATAGATTTCACCAACCTCAACAAGTTTGCCCGAAGGACAGTTATCCTCTGCCCAACATAGACCAGTTAGTGGACGCTACAGCGGGTCACGAACTTATGTCTTTCATGGACGGGTATTCAGGATACAACCAAATATTCCTCGCTGAGGAAGATCAAGAACACACAACATTCTTTATGCCGAGGGGGTTATACTGCTTCACCAGGATGCCATTCGGGTTGAAAAATGCAGGAACCACTTACCAGAGCCTGGTGGATGCAATCTTCAAGAAATTCATAGGGCATAACCTGGAAGTATACGTTGACGACATGTTGGTGAAAAGCAAGATCGCTCGGAATCACTTAAAGGACATACGGGAAATCTTTGATGTCATGTGGGAACACAACATGAAGGTAAACCCCGACAAATGCACCTTTGGTGTAACATCAGGGAAATTCCTGGGGTATCTAGTCACAAAACGGGGGATTGAAGTAGACCCGGCCAAAATCCAAGCCATCACAGAAATGCCATCGCCCAAAAGCTTAAAGGAAGTTCAGAAACTTAATGGGAGTTTGGCGGCGCTGAGTAGATTCATCGCCCGATCCAGCGACAAATGCAAACCCTTTTTCGATACACTCAAGAAGGAGAGCAAGTTCACTTGGACGGAGAATTGCGAAAAGGCTTTCCAGAAGATCAAAGAATATCTGGCCACGATACCCGTCCTGCAAAAGCCAGTTCCAGGTGAGGTACTCACGCTATATATCGCCGCTACAGACAATGCAGTCAGTGCTGTCCTCGTGCGAACCCAGGGGAAAAGTGAGAAACCCATATACTACATCAGCAAAATGCTCAACACTGCCGAAAGAAGGTACACAAAAATCGAACAGCTGATACTGGCCCTGGTCTTTGCAACTCAAAAGCTCAGAACCTATTTCCTGCCTCATTATGTTCGTGTACCCACAAAGGCCCCGCTGGAAGCTGTACTCAAAAGTCCCGAAAAAGTAGGAATGATAGCCAAGTGGAGTGCGCAAATCGAGCAATTCGACATAATCTTTGAGCCTAGAACAGCCCAAAAATCTCAAGTCCTCGCCGACTTCCTAGCAGATCTCCCCGTCTCTAATGAAACAGAGATCGACGATGTCCCAGAAGTGGAGATTGACAAAGGAATTCTAGGAAGTGTCATCCCCCCTGCCAGCACAAGAAGATGGGAAGTATTTGTAGACGAGTCATCCAACAACGACGGAGCAGGAATCGGGATTGTGATCACCACACCCACCGGGGAGCGACTCGTACATGCCTTCAGGCTGGAGTTCGAGAGTCACACCAACAATGTTGTGGAGTATGAAGCGGTCATTCATGCCTTGAAACTCATCCTGGAATTAGGAATCCAGGAAGTCCGCCTGACAAGTGACTCACAGTTGGTAATCAGGCAAATATAACTACAATACCAGACCTTAGACGAGACCCTGTCTGCCTACATGTGTTTGGTACAACATCTGGCGTGTCAAATAGGCAATATCACCATCAGGCATATCTGCAGAAGGACAACAGGCACGCTGACGCACTTGCTTTCATCTCGTCTATGCTGAGAGACAAAACGACCACCTCAATAAAGATAGGGCGTGTCTATGAACCATCAGTGCAGTTGGGGCAAGCATCAGTTATCCGCGAAAATGCAGAAGATTTGGAAGATCCCGCAGATGTGGAATTCCCGCTGGAGGAAGTACCCATTGAGGAGGAAAGGCCCGACACTCCTGGACCCAAACCAATCGACTGGCGGGAGCCCATACTCCAATACCTTGATAAGGGAACGCTGCCCGCAGACCCCAAGGAGGCAAAAAAAGTAATATCCCGCTCTGGGACTTACCAACTACGAGATGGGATACTATACAGGCACTTATTCCTGGGCCCACTATTACGATGCTTGACTAGAACAGAGGGACATCAAATATTGCTAGCCATTCATTATGGAGACGCCGAGAATCACAGTGGGCGACGGTCCTTAGCATTGAAAGCCAAAACACAAGGATATTACTGGCCCACCATGTATAGAGATGCGGCAGACATGACCCGACGATGTGACAAGTGCCAAAGATTTGGAAAGAAAATTAAAGCACCCGCTACAGATTTGAACTCAGTTCTAAGCCCGTGGCCTTTCGTCAAATGGGGAATAGACATCGTGGGACCATTAGCGGTCGGAACCCGCCAAAGGAAATGGCTGATCGTTGCAACAGACTACTTCACAAAATGGATCGAGGCCAAAGCGACTGCCAGAATCAGAGATGTAGACATCTTCAAATTCGTATTTGAAAACATCATCTGTAGATTTGGTATACCAGCATCGATCGTTTCCGACAATGGGGCACAATTATCAGGGACAAAGTTTGACCACCTGCTTCAAACATTCCATATACAGAAGAATAAATCCACCCCGATCTATCCACAATGCAATGGACAAGTAGAAGCAACCAACAAACAATTGCCATGAACCTGAAGAAGACCCTCGATGGATACAAACACAGGTGGTGTGAACAATTACACAATGTGCTATGGGCATACCGCACCACGAGAAGGGAGCCAACGGGGGAATCACCCTTCTTGCTTACCTATAGGGCAGAAGCGATCATCCCGACAGAGATCATTATTCCCACCACTAAGACTGAAGCATGGGAGAAGATGCTCAACACTGACCTAATGCTGGAAAGACTAGATGACCTCGAAGAAAGGCAGGAATACGCGCTTCAAAGAATGGAGAAATACCAGAGGAGACAAGCAAGAGAGTACAACAAAAAAGTCAAACCCAGAAATTTCACCGAGGGGCAATACGTGCTACGACAAATCCCTCCCTACCAGAAGGACAAATCCCAAGGAAAATTTGCACCCACCTGGGGCGGGCCCTACATCATCCATGACGTGGCAGGAAAAGGTTCATACCACCTCAAGAATCTCAAAGGCGAAATATTGCGTCACCCCTGGAACGCAATATACCTCAAACCTTAACACATCTGATCCGCAAAAAAAAAAAAAAAAAAGAAAGAAAGAAAGAAAAGAAAAGCAATCATATTGCCACAATAGTCGGGGTATCAGGCATATCTTTCCAACCCCAGACAATCACTACAATATTCGGGTTTTCAGGCATATCATTCCAAACCCAAGGGGGTACCAGGCATATCTTTCCTACCCAGGATTTTCTCTCACCCCTGGCCCAGGTGTAGAGTCTATCCGAACTATTCGGGTAATTTTCCTTATGTGGATACCCAAGGGGGTCTACAGGCACGTTTACCAACCCCGGGGAGACAAGGTACAAATACCACTCCCCGCCTCTCTCAAACGAGCAGGCATCAATTTATTTTCCCGCCTCTAACAGTTGAGCGGGAACCAACACTCACATTTCTTTTCTAATAATCAACAGGATGCAATCATGGAGGAAACAAAACCAAGCACTGTTCAACAACCACTACAAATAAAAAAGGGGCATGTTCAGCATTCACCACCACAACAAAAACAGGAGCAACAAAAAACAAAAGCATCCATTACAAGCGAAAAGCCAGCAGATAACAGAATGCAGACAACAAAAACAGCGGTCGCAGATCAAACCATCTTGGTGAACTCCCTCTTTCCTTTGGCCACCTCGTCAATTATGAAGTTCACACACTTTTTTGTCTGTTCACGAGCATCCCGACGGACCACGTTCACCCACTCAGTCCAAGCAGCAACAACAACGGTCATCTCCCCCTGAAGACGTGTCACCTCCCTTTCTGCCAGATCCGCCCTCTCTGAGTGAGAATTGGCCAAACCTTGCACCCGCCCAAGATGACCCTCCAGCCTCACCTTTTCCCGCCGAGCGTCATCCACCTCCAGCTGCAAGCTCTTCAACTTTTCCAACACTGCACACAACAACGAGGAATGTCAATCAAACAACTACATAGGAATCACAACACTATAGGGAGACCTCACTCACATCCATTAATCCCGCCCATGTCTACCCGAACTAAGCCTATCAAGGTCAACTTTCTGCATCGAAACAACATGGCGTAAACTATTCAACTCTAAGGTTAGCCTCTCCACCTCTTTCTGGAAATGATACACCATCCGTTCACATGCCACATTTTCTTCCGTCAAGCGGGTACAAGTTGCACGAGATTCCTCCAAGGCACGGGAGTATGCCAGTAAGTCAGCACGGGCATTCAACAACGTTTCTTCCAACAAATGGACATCGGCGGGCACCAAAGCACGGGCATGCTCTAAATCGGATTCCAGCTTTGCAATTTGGACACAAGCATCTTTCAAGGAATCTTGCTTCCAAGACACCAAGGCCGCACTATCAGCTCGAAGGACAACAATTTTATTAGCAAGACCACGATTGGCATCAAGGGCCTTCTCTTCTTTAGCTCTGGACTTCTCCAGCTCATCCGTCAAGGCTTCAAGAGACGACACAACACCCGCATGATTAGCCTCCAGGGACTCTAGCCCATCAGCTAGCAGCTGCACGTTGTCTAAAGCCTGATCCCGCTCCCCAGTCACAATATTCAACTCTTCGGTCACCGCTCCTAATTTTGTGCGGGCAGTCTCTAATACTTGCATCAAATGCTGTCCTTTATCCATTTGCTCTTTCCACCGCATCTTAATGGTGATCAATTCTTTCTTCAAATCACGGACGACACTCTGAGAACCCGACCCAACATGGACAGCTAACCACCAGAACGACCAGACTCAGAAAATCTACATCAACTCAAAAAGAAGCTCACTGGAAAAAAGGACAAACCTTTAGCATCAGGACTCTGGGCCTTCAGCTCCGCCTTCAACTCAGCAAGTTCCTTCCTGAAACCTTCGTTTTCCCGCTGCAGATCGCCCGCCCGCGCCTCAAACTCAGAGTCCCGCTGTTGCAAACTTTCAAGCTCCTTCTCCTTCACTTTTAGTTTTTCATCAGCGGCCAAATACATAGCCTCAAACTTGGCTCAAAATAACTTGTGCAGCTGATACAACTCGAACAAGTATTGATGATGATGAGCAACCTGCCACAACATTGGTCAGAACCGGCACACAACAAAGGTAAAAACGAACAAGCAACATACATACCAAGGTAAGAGCAGTCTGCGACAGGTTATAAGCTTGACTCTCCACCAATCTAGTTATCTCAGCATAGCTCAGCACGAGAGCAGCAATCACAGGCGCCTCTAAACGCTCCACACTCAAGAAGGCATCTCTGATAGAATCATACTGATTCATACGAACCTTTTC
>JAJJMA010195719.1:0-11813 GCA_023529015.1 Papaver nudicaule | reverse complement strand
TAAAGTACTTTGTTGTTGAGGAAGTGTTGAAGGACCACTCGATGAAGCTCCATCCCTAGTTGAACGACTTCTCTTGCTTGGATTACTATCACTTACCTTTATCCCCTCCTTCGCCAATGCTTTTCTTTCCTCATCATACTTTGCTTGGACGTGTTCAACTCCGGATAGATCTCTACGCGTTGACAATATAAAGTTAAGCTTTCGTTGCTTCTTTTTCGTAACCTTGGTACTTTGCCTACCCTTTTCGTCTTCTTCAATCGGTTCCAAAACATCAACAATGGTATATTGTTCCAAAAGTGGCTTCAAACCATCCATTATCCTTTGCTTTTCGATACCATTCATGTAATCAAACTTCTCCATTAGATTTCTTCCAAATGGTGTGGCCCCGAACCCTTCCGATACGCGATCGGTAGGACGAGGATGGAAACTCAATTGCTTCCAATGAGGATCTATAACATCCAAAGGTATCACTTTATCCTTATACCCGACACACATATGTGGACATGGAAGTCCCATTGTTGTCTTTATCGGACAAGTACAATTTGCTCTTGGCCTATACTTATGCTTCACCGCGATTGCCACTTGCTCCATCACCAACTTAATACACAAATGAGAGACATTCAAACTTAAATGCTTGATCCATGTACAATCCTTCCCAAAATTCTTGCACACGTTGAAAAGACTTTTTTCGAACTTCGTATTGATGTTTATAATATCACTTTTATAATACTCACGTATAGCATCAAACACGGTGACAAATGTGTCACAACATCCAAAAGATTTACCTTCAACCGGTGGTGAGCCGACTCACACATACTTGTTGCTTGGTTGTCGAAGTGTTTAATCTTGTTCGTAAACATATGCACGAACTTTTCCCGGTGCTTCAATACTTTATCTAAGTAGGGCATGATTTCCGGGTACTTGGTATGTACGAGTAGAAAATCTGCATAGGTACATAAGGTACTACAGCCATAAAATCTACCCATACATACAGTTATTTAACATGATTCCTAGGTACGAAGATCATAAGAACAATACCGAAGATACTCAAATGACAATAATCAAAGACTAAATGTATAAAGATTTGTATTTCAATGTTGTAACTACATGGATTATAACCCTAAGGAGCCATAGGAGATACAGACCTAATCCCACTCTTGCCGCTTAGGTTATACCTAAAAGAATCCAACCCTTACAAAGTTTTCCAAGCTCGCCTTATATAGGCCGAGCTTGGGTGGTTTACAGCTAATAAGACAAGAGACTCAATCGTGGTGGCGTCAGTCCTTGTCGAGTAAGGCGGTTCCTTCGGTGGTGCTCTGAGGTATGCTCTGGGACTTCGGTCCCTTGGTGCGGTCCGAATCTCTTTCGTCCGAGTCTTCACTCGTCGTGTTTGGTCTCGTTCCTCTTCGGTTTGGTCCGAGGCTTCGCTGCTGGCTCTTCCTGCGCTATTCTGCTTCTTGGATTTACGACACGTGTCCTGAGGGGTTTTACCCTCCACAGTTTGCCTCTTTCCTTGTCCGAAAATCGAGGAGGTTCGGAGAAGGAAACTACCCTGGACTTTGTCCCTTTCGACACGTGTCCGGTATTTCAACTTCCTTAGCCGACACATGTTTCTTTTAATGGTTTCGAAATCTTCGCCCTTTCTACCTTTTACTGGTTGCGCCGGTCTTGTGTCTTCTTATTTAAACTTAGTTTGCCCTCTCTTTTCCTTCTGCAGTCTTCTGTAATATTTTTAGCGTTCTCGATCTCTCTAACTGCTTCCCTTTGGATCTGCTTCCTTATTTACGATAAGCTTTCGTAATCACTCATATTCTTCTTTGCTTGTTCTTTCTCTGAACTTTCCTTTGCTTGTCAAGCCCCTGAAATGAGTATGTGGTCTGGCGGTGAGTTTTCCCGGAAGATGGTTGATCCTCAGAAATTCTCTTGGGAAGAAAGAGCCAAGGTTTATGGCTTTGATGCGAATCTTTTCCCTTGCCGGAGTTTGGGCAAGGTCAATTTGTCCCCTGAATTGCTTTCCTCTCATCAGTGTAGTGATAGGAAGTTAATTGTCTCCGGCGAGCAGCTTGGCGCCGGTCTTCCAATTCCGTTATATGACCCCGTGAATCCTCTTTTTTATGAGATTTACTCTCAAATCAGCCCTCCTTGTGGCGTGATGCAACTGGACGGGAATTCTATTCGAGTTATTCGAGAGTGGGTTGCTCGTTCGGATGGCAAATCTTATTACTATGAAAAGCTTCCCGAGGAGCTTAAGCGCTCACCAAGTTTTTGGACTGTCGAATTTTTTTTCAAATACTATAAGGTAGAAATGAGCTTGCTTACGCCAAAGGCCCCCTGGGGTGTAAGCCTGGGCAAAGCAGTTGATTCTTCACATGTTATGGGCGACATGGATCTTTCTGGGTCTAAAATGGATACACTTCTTCGCCATTCTAGCAATGAAGCATGGTTTTCAAAGCCCGTGCTTATCGAAGGTCCTGTTCTTTTTGGCTACGAAGACAAGGAGAAGAAGGTCAAACGAACAAAATTTGAAGAGGACCATAAGCTTTCTGTTGTTGAGTTTTATAAGATTCATTTCTCCGAGGAAGAGCGTAAAAGGTCTCAGGAGAAGATAATTGTTGTCAAGGAGAAGGTATGACGAGGGATATATATATATATATAACCCTTTTTTCTGTTAGCTGCTTTACTAATGTAGTTTTCTTTTCAGAAGCTTGAGCAGGAAAATCCACAAGTTCAGGAGCAGACCAGTCACTCGAGGAAGAGGAAAGAACCTTCGAAGTTGGCTGATGAAAGGGGCCAATATGGTCTGGTGAGAAAACACTACATGCCTCGGTTATTTTCTGGGTATGGATGTCTGCCTCTGTTTTAGAACCTGACCATTGTGGCCATTTTTTAGCAGGGTGTAGTGCTCCAAGTTGATGATGGTGTAATGAAATTGTCTTTGTGTGACCCAAGTCGGGAGAAACCTGCCTTTAGTGGCGTGAAGAAGAAGCTTGTGAAGACTATTTCTCGAACTGTTGGTTCGCAGAGACCTCACTAGTGGAAATCGTCCGTTATAGAACAGCCATAAACTGTACTATTCTGGTTTAAAGTACAGTTTCCAACTGTAACCCCAATGCTAACTTTTTTGTGCTATTTCTTTAGCACAGTTTCTGTTTGAACTAGAAGCAGTACAGTTAATTTATGTCCTTCTGAATCACAGTCAGAGACTGTTCTTTTACTGCATTAAAATAATAAAAAAAATAGCTTCAATCAGCAGATCTGATTCCTGATTCAGTGATTCTGAATCAGCTGAATCACTAATCAGACAGCAGATCTGCTTGAGCTGATTCCAGATGGAGTTATTCTGACTCAGCTGAATCATTGAATCAGTCAGCAGATCTGAATCAATGTCTGATTCCGATTCAGCTGAATCAAGAAACCCTAATCAAAATTTTGATTCACAATTTAAACCACCTGATTAATTTAAACCGTCTGAATTCACAAATTCAACAAACATTTAGTATATTCATTGGTTGAAACTTCAAAAATTGTAAATT
Organism: Papaver nudicaule; assembly: GCA_023529015.1. Lineage (NCBI taxonomy): Eukaryota > Viridiplantae > Streptophyta > Magnoliopsida > Ranunculales > Papaveraceae > Papaver > Papaver nudicaule. Next base: position 8,280 of record JAJJMA010195719.1, on the reverse strand, counting down.
AATAGTATTACAACCAAGAGATGCAATGTTATTTATTTCCTTTTCCTAGTGAACTTTGAAGATGTATTATCATCTTTTCTTCATGTTCAGTGAAGCTTCCTCTCTTCATTCCTGGTCCATCTTAATCTTCAACTTCTGCCGCACTTTAGCAAACCTAAAATAAGACGAAAAACAAACAAACAAATGTTAGGATTGGTCATACACATTCAAATCAGATTCATAATAATTTCAAAGTAGAGTATTACAAGATAGTGGATTCCTTGTCTAACATATAACATTACAACAACCCAGAATTACAATTTCTAGGAAATCCAGGTACTGAGAAAAGAAACAAACACACAGCTAACCTTTAAGTGCAAGTTCTAACATGTTCAACATATGTATCACAAACACACAGAAAAAACTTCTGTTGTAATGATTCTGCAATCTTATGTGTGTTTGTGAAACATGCAAGTTCTAACATGTTCATTACACATCTGCAGCTAACATTGCAAAATCATTACCTCATCTGTCTTGGTTATTTTCTCAACATATGTTTAAATGAGACACAAAGACGATAAAGAGAAGATAAATTCGAATATTTAGCCACAATCATTACCTCATCTGCAGCTTCATTCGCGGATGCAGTAAATACGTATGGATCTTCATAAGCATTCACCTTCAGTGCAGATCTTTGGGGAGATTCCAAAACAAGATGCCAGTGTTCCCTAGTCATATCAGCACAATAAAAGACTTGGCCAGCTTGAGAAGCATGGATGAAGGGCTCGTCGGCTTCTTTAGAACTTCTAATAAACTTTTGGAAGTTGACGAATCTCGAGTTAGTTTCTGGCTCTACATAAGATCCATTAGTTATATCCTCAACTCGGACCCAATCACAGTTAAAAACAACTTCACTGAAAGTTCCATAATCAAGTTCAAGTATTTGCCTTACGATTCCATAATAAGTTGTATCGTCTTCGACAAGGTTAGTATCTTTGGCGCTTGCTCTAAAGTTGGTGAGGGCATCCAAGGTCACTCCACTGTTTTGTGTAGCCAAATGCTTCTCTGCCTCCGCTGTATAAAACACCCAACCGTTCACTGCATATGCCTTGTAAGAAACAGTAGTGAATGAAGGTCCAACTGCGATCCTATGAAAATCGGTCAAGGGAGTGCCTTCAAGTTGCATCTTTAACCAGGGAATGTAATCCAAAGTCTTGGTCCTTGTTTGGCTGCAATCTTCTGTGTATGTCTTGTATTTCCTATGAAACAACCAAGAAGATGGTTAGACCTTACTTCTAAACACAAAGCATTAAACACAAAACATTAGATCAAATTGGAGCTTAAAACAGGTGTATTGGTGTACCAATCACCAAACCTTTTTAAATAGGGAATATGCTTGGTCCTTGATGGAATGCTTTTTTATCTTAGGACTTCTATGGCAATTAAGACTTGCAAGTTGTAATACTGGCTAGCTAAGCATGGTATGATGCATATACTGTTAACTATTCACGAATACAGAAAGCTATATGGTAGAGAAACATTTCTCTACAAATCCCAAAATGCAGGGGAAAATTGGCAGGGCAATAAGAAAGTCCTATGGGGCTTTCCCGCAGTTAGCCGGATCTTGGGTATATAACTGGCCAAAGTTTGAGAGGACAGAACAGAAGTATCTACAAAACTCTACAATCAGAAATTAGAAATAGGAAAAAACTTTAGATTGTAACAACGTACAACAAAATTTGAGTAGAAAGGAAAAGTATAAATAGATAGACAGATAGAGACAATGTAGAGAAAGAATGAGTGGACAGTGACACAGATTCATATTCAAATCATGAAATGATTAGACAAATGATGCATCAAACAAACAAAAGAAAACAATAGCTGATGAATGATGCAAATGACAAGAAAAAAAACGGAATTTACTTACTCTTCCCATTCTGTATTTTCATCTGAATGTCTCAATACCCATTTACGAACTTGTTCGTATTGTACATGGGATAAAATGTATGGTTTTCCTTGTGCATTTTCAGGAATTGGACCTTCATAAACATCACTGGCTAGCGATACCTCTCCTTGGCACTTATATGACTTCTTCGTACCCTCAGGAACAAAATCCATGCAGTGACGCACTCCTTCATCGAGCTCATACTGTGCACTAATTGACCCTTCTATGTAATTTTTGTTGCGACCAAAAACCTTGTAGGTTCTCATCATCCTGTACATACAATTAGTAACACAACATATAAGGGGTATGCATAAGTTCATAGAGTAATAAACTTAAGATAAACAGTGGTTAAAGGAGCGTACATACCTCTCAAAAGGGTACATCCACCTAAATTGAACTGGTCCCAATCTAAGTGCCTCTTCTGCCAAGTGTACGACCATATGAGTCATGCTAACAAAAAAACCAGGCGGGAAGTAGATTTCGAATACACATAAGGATTCCACAAGACGTTCTTGCATGAGACGAAGTTCCTCACAATCAATAACCTTGGAACAGAGAACTTTAAAAAACAGGGACACATTCCGAATTGCTTTGCGAAACAGTGGTTGATTTTTGAAACTGTACATAAATAAAATAGGCATCAAACCCTGCATAAGAATGTGATAGTCATGAGATTTTAAATTACCCTTCAACTGGAACTCTTTCAAACACACTTTATTTTTCCAGTTTCCACTATAACCAATCGGAACTTTCAGCTTGCTAAGAGTTTTGCAGAACAGTTCCCTTTCATTATTAGGCAGACAATACGGAGCAGGTGGGACAAATGGTTTCCCATTCTTATCTGTCAACCACAAGCTAGCCTTTGGATCACTCCCTTCAGGAGGTACTTTTCACTGGAACCTGTTTAGCCTTTGGATCACTCCCTTCAGGAGGTACTTTTCATCTACTATGATGACATGTAGGACACTCATCAAGGTCTTTATATTCGTTCCGATAAAGTATGCAATCATTAATGCAAGCATGTATAATCACCATAGGCAAGTTAAATGGCTTAATCATATTCTTGGCCTTGCTACATGTATCGGGTAACGTGTTTTTATCTGGTAAAATAGTTTTCATGAATTTTAACAATTCAGTAAAGAAAACATCGGAACATTGATACCTCGCTTTCATGCTAAGCAACTCAATTACTGTCGACAGTTTTGTATGTTCACCATCACAATCTGGATACAGGGGTTGTAAAGCATCCAACATCCTCTTGCTATAATCGACATCAACACCAGAACCATCTTCCACATTAGCACCAGAACAATCTTCCACATTAGTACCTGAAACATCTTAGGGAACAGAACCTAGTGTCTCATAAAACAAGTCGACCATTCCTAGATTTATAGAAGTTGTATTAGTGGGTAATGTAGGAGCTCTAACACAGGAACCATCCGCACGAGGTTGCTCTCCATGATGGATCCATGTTCGGTATTTATCAAAGAACCCATGATCAAGAATATCCCCTTTTATATCATCAATAGACTTTGGACGAGAGTTGTAATTCTTGCATTTCTTACAAGGACAGCGAAAATGAGTTGTATCTGTCCCATGACTCTCAATTGTAAATTGAATGAAAGAATCAACACCTTCAAGCCATCGAGGTGAAAACTTAGGTGCAGTCAACCATTCTTTACTTGGAGGATCTATCTGACGCCGAGACATCTACAAAACATACATAAAGCAACGAGTGATTAGTATCAACCAGCGACAATGAAAGAAGTAGTATATGGAAACTAGTTCCATTATGGCTGCAGGGCATCAAAACCAACTGAACTAAACAAATCTTTCAAATCAGGACACACTTAATTCAGGTATTAAGGACACACCTAATTCAGCATAGACACCAAAAAAAATCCCAACTTAAACAAGATGGCAGAAAAAGCATATTTGTCTCTTGAAGGTTCAATACATAACCACATAAATTAAAATTGAAAAAATTCAAATTCTAGCTAGGGTACTCACTCTTGAAGGTTCAATTAGACATAACCACATAAATTACAATTGAAAAATTACAAATTCTAGCTAGGGTTTCTACTGAAATCGGAATCAATAAAGCTAAACCCTAATAAATTTTAACCCAAAATAGAGTACGTACCCTAAGAAATTGCTGAGCTTGGAATTCGTTGAATTCAGAAATTGAGAACCCTACCTAATAAATCTGGAATCCTTTCTTCTAGTTGAATCCTTCATTCTCTTCAATCATCGACATTTACACAGCCCTAATAACTTTCTCCCAAGTAAATGTTTATGATTGAAGGGAATATTGATTTAAGGTTTCAGAAGAAAGATTGTATAGTTTGGGTTTTTTAGAAGAGAAGATGAGATGAGTTTTTTTTTAGAAAAGAAGATAAGGTATATGGGTCTGGACTCTGGATCGATATGAAGAGAGAGGGAGAGATAAGAGAGACGAGAACATAGAGATATACTTCTTACTCGGTGATATCTCTAACTTAGTCTAATCTGAGTCAGATGAATCAGCGACCAGGCTGAATCGCCTAAGAATCTGACTCCTACTGCTTTCTTAATGACTTAGCCTAAAAATCTCTCTTTCAGTGATTCTGAAAAGTCCACAAGGCTGAATCCCCTTAAAATCTGATTCCTACTGCATTATAAATGACAAGTGCAATATCTCTTTCGGTGATTTCTGAATTCCACTATTGCTACTTGAGAAGAACTCCTAAACTTCACTATATTTTTCAATCAGTGAGAAATCAAACTACAAGCATTGAAAAGTTCTGAAAATTTTAACTACAAGTCATGGTAATCCTGAGTACTGAAAAACATGACATGAAACAAAAAAACTAAACACAAACAAATTTTTCATTAGATAATAGCAGAGTTCTGAATCCTGCTTAAGTTACATAAATAAAAGTTTGAAGTTCTTCTTTACAAAGAAGAGAAGAGACTACATATATAGAAGATTAAATTTTGAAGTTTCTTCTTTACAAAAGAGTTACAAGTTCTCCGCAGAGTATACCCAAAATACTTACACCATCAACTTATACCCAAAAAAGTTTCCCACATACTTCACAGTCGCTCTGTATACCCCAAAATGCACCCAAAAAGTTCCAAAATATTCACTTAAACTTCACTGCGAGAACGTCCACAACCTGCATCCATTTAACTCACTTACATAAAAGTAACAGAGTGCATAGGCCACTCGATTTTCTGTCCTTTCCGAATCTCAGCAAGAGTCCCGATTCTATCAATAAGCTGCTCAGTACCATCCAGAACTTCATCAATTTCGACAAGGTGAGAAAACACACTGGGATTGGGAATTCTATTATCAATACGTCCAAATGCTACTGCACTATTTCGCATATTCCTCAAAACAACAAGCTGAATGTCTCCTGGAAGAGCCCCAGTCATTGGCTGCAAACAATTAAAACAACTTCAGGATCATAAGGTACTAACAGTAAAAGAATATTAGTGTTGTAGAATCTGTACGAGCAAGACTAATTAGATTCTAGCTACGTCATACATCCCTGGTGCTAAGTTAAGTAACCGTTCCTGCCAAGCACATGACCAGTAACTGATGGATACTAAAGTTTGTTCGAAACACACAAACACGTTTCATTATCCCAATAGAGTAGTTCAAAGTAAGCATATACGCAGCAAAACAGGTAAACTGTATAACACCTTTATGTGTTTTCCATCTCTTTTCCTAGTCAAATCACTACTCAACACAGAAACAAAATCACACAAGTAATCACTCAACACAAACAAAATCACATAAGTAATTACCTGATTGCTATTGGCATTGCTGGTGCAAGGGTTTCTCATCATTCCTGCTCTTAGTTCCGCAAACTGCCCCTCAAGAGTACGGAAACGATTTTCAACAGCTGAAGTCTTTTTTTTTTCTTCACGTAAAAGCTCTCTAGCAGCTGCAGATGCACGTATTTCAGTCTTTGAGACACCACCTCCCATTCCTCTAACAACACCTCTTCCATCTGTCCCCATTACCTATCAAGTAAATATAGGTGGTTAGTAACAAATTAATGGTCCTCCGCACACAAAACATACACATTCAAAATGAAGCCACCCACCTCCGCAACTGCATCCCTATCTAGATTTGTCTCATTTCTATACACTTCAGTCTCATTCAACTCCCTCACCCGTCTCTGCACATTATAGCAAAAAGCATACATCAGTGGATTGGAAATAGTATAACTAAATCAATGAGAAAAAATAGTCAACTTACAATGAAATCTCGTGATGTAACTTCATAAGAATGGGGGTCAAAGTTATCAATGAGATCCTGTTCAGAGATTTCCTGGTACACATGTGTCGCCAGGAACAACGCCGACCTTGTCACCGTGCCAGTTGGACTCGCCTTTTCCATTTCATCTCTGACGCTTGCAATACCACGCCTGCCAGTACTGTGCGCAACTTTTACTCCTTTTCTTGCTGTCCTCCCTCTTGCCCTCTTCACCCATTCGTCATCTTTACTAATCATCACCACAAATTGCTCCCAATCTTCTGTCACTATGTATGCTGGTATGATAGCTAACAATTCAGCCACTGTGGAACATTTGTCACACATTGCTCTCAGTGTTTGCTTCGACTTCCTCCACGCATGACTTGCCTTTGTCAAAGTTTTGGCCTTAAGCGCATCAGGTACTAGAAACTCATTCTGAACACACCTCCAGACTTCATTCTTCCTGACCCAGGGAACTTTCTTCCAAGAGACATGATGCGGTGAAACAGTATTTCTGGCTATCTTCCCCACTCTGGTGCCAAACGTAGCACGGAATTCTCCTATACTTTGTCCAAAAGCATTGTATCCAACTGGAATACGATGCTCAACTACAAAAACAACATTACAAAAGCATTAGATGTTCCTATATTAAAGAGAAATAACTATAAAAACATTTAGGAAAAACAAAACAGATGAATTACCAATATCATTATCAGTAGCATCAGAATTTTGTCGTAGAAGAGCAGCAGGCCACGACCCTAAACCTTCCACAGATCCCTCCTGCTGGCTCATGTGACCTTCACTTACAGAATGCTCACCCGCAAACGAACTAGGCGTATGTGTAGATCCTGCAGATGGACTTCCCCTCTCACCACCACGGGATGAGAGAGGAGAATCTGTGGTATCAGCAACTGGACCACCCCATGTTGCACTTGAAGGCGACGTTGTTGACTGAGTACCCGACCTTCCAACCCTTCTTACCATAGTTACCTAAAACATTGAATAAGATCATCCATTAGTATAACAGTACATATAGCAACCAAACTACAATTCAACCAAATCAAGTCTTTAAGTTATAAAATCATGTCTTTAAGTTACAACATTTCATATTTCCGACCAAATTTACATTCCAAAACATCAATGAACATAATTGACCAGTGAATTAAGCATTTCTATACACAATCAAATAGGCATATGTGACTAAAGAAGCTGAGTTTTGGGTACTGATCAACAGATTAGACAATAGTACAACAGTTTGCTATTGTTAGAAAGTGAATATCAAGTAACTCTATAAAAAGAAAAACAAAAGGATAATTTTTTTTTCAAAAGACGATGTATTACAACTCTGTCATGTTCAAAAGAATAGGTGCAGCAATGTTTACAGAAAAGCAAGTTTAAAACCCAATTTTTGCAGCGCAGAAACATTTGCTGTACCCTGACAAATGTCATGCCAAAGATGAAACTCTAACAAACTCAGTTGTTTCTTGTTTACTAACTAGTATACGGCCGTTCTTCCAAAACACCAAACTGTGACCAAGAAATGCAGTGATTGAACTCAACATCTTAGAAGTAAAAACATCATGATTATATTATAAGAAGATCTAATAATACTCATCAGCAAATTAAACATAAGAGTCAGTTATACTCAAACACAAACCACATAGATACACTGGCTACTTCTAACTTCATACTTAGAATACACATATATACAATAGACAAAATAAAAAATGATGGAGTTTATACCTTCAGATATTAGAGAAAACTAGCTGAACCTGAAATCATAAACATTAAATACAAAAATTATAACCCTAAATCAAACAAATTGAACACAAAAATAAAATAAAATTTGTACAAAATGAAAATTTGAAAAAGGGATTTACAGAAAAGAGTTTTGAAGATTACCTGCAGATCTACAAAATCAACCCTACGTCTTACAGTAACTGCTGCATCACAAACACATGCAACTAATTAGAACCCTAAAAGCAAAAACAGGAAATAGACAAACACTTAAAAACCACAAAACCAATATTCCATAAGCTCAAAAACTTTGGATCAGACATATCAACAAATCAATTTAAACCCTAACAACAAAACACAAAATAATTATACC
>JAJJMA010195702.1:0-38552 GCA_023529015.1 Papaver nudicaule | reverse complement strand
GCCATCATCAAGAATGCATAAGCATTGCCAATATAAGACCTAAAGATGGGCCACAATAATTATAATAAGCCATGTTGCATGGCATAATAACCTTATTAAGAAGTTAGGCATAGGGCGCAAAAGATAAGCCATAACATTTATGTTATTTTCGGATTTCTGGACAGCTTGCATGTTATCCATTCATAAAATCGCCCAGGCCAGCCTATATTAGATAAAATTCCGAATTTTTAGTATGTTATAGAGGACTCACAGAGGAAAATATCTCGTGAAGGAAGCACCCCCTAATTGTTCACGGATTGGGCTGTAAAAATCACGCATCAAAGAAATATGTGAGCTGCCAGATTTCCGAGTTCGATTAGGAAACTAGAGTATTATGGACTAAATAAAATCCATAATCCTCTAGGATTTGGATCAGTGGGACCCATAAATAGAGGGGAGGCTAGGAAAAGATAAACTCTAGCTCCAAGGGAGCAAAGATAGACGTGAGGGGGAAGAAGGCCATGAACCCCACGAGTACAAGCAAGGGAAAACCGTAAGGCCTCCAATGTTTGGCCAAGGCACGACTTTGGGCCTCCAAGATTTGGCCAAGGCATATCCGTGGAGCTCCAAAATTAGGCCAAAGCAATAGTGTGGGTACCCATAATCAGGCCAAGGAGGCGGCGTGGGCACCCAAGTGCCAAGGCAAGCTAATGACATGGATATCCAAAACTAGGGCAAGCTAATGGCATGGATATCCAAAGCTAAGGCAGGGATTGGCCGTGGGCCTCCAAAGGAAGGGGGCGTGAGCATGAGGATAAGGGGTTAAGCTTAGGCTTTGCGTGAGGATCCAAGGATAAGGATTAGGCAAGCTAGTGCCGTGAAGACAAGGATTAGGCCAAGGCGTGGCTGTGAGGATAAGGATTAGGCCAAGGCCGTGACTATGAGGATAAGGATTAGGCCAAGGCCGTGAGGATAAGGATTAGGCCAAGGTGTGGCCGTAAGTGCGAGCGCAAGGAATGGCCATGGGCCTCCAGAGGTTAGGCGAGGCAAAAGATGTGGATACCCAAAGTTAAGCCAAGCTAATGGCGTGGGCATCCAAGAAAAGGCCAACCTAATGGCGTGGGGGTCCAAAGCTAGGCCAAGCCAATGATGTGGGCATCCAAAATCAGGGCAAGCTAATGCCGTGGATACCCAAAGCTAGGCCAAGCTAATGGCGTGGGCATCCAAAACTAGGCCAAGGCATGACCGTGGATGCCCAAAGCTTGGCCAAAGCAATGGCGTGGGCATCTTGGCCAAGGAGATGACCGTGTATACCCCTAATCAGGCCAAGGAATAGTCGTGTACATCCAAATGCTTATGGCGTGAATGGCCTAGGGTTTGGCTCGAGCATGGGCTAGGCTAATGCGCATGCGTAGGTATTTTTATGTATAGGCTAGGGATATGGACCATGCTACTAGGATAGGGTCGTGAGATATCAAAATACAGCTAATGACAATTTAAATATCTTATCCCTATTATAAAATAAATTCATACCTTATCTCGAGCTATTCCAGGACGCCAGAAATTGATGCGAAATTATCTCCTTGACCACTCAAAAGTGGATACCAAAGAATGTTGGTAGAGCAACAAATGCCAAAGGGAATGATCACCCTAGTAAGGCTACCCTAAGAGAATTCATGGAAATTAATGTGTCACTTAACCAAAAAATGTTTGGTATGATGCAATCACAACATGATATGCTTGGGTTACTGGTGAAAAACAGGAAAAAGGGTAAGGCAAAGAACTCTAAGCCGAAGGCTACTTCTGGTGAAAAACCCAGTGATGTAGAAGTTCCTGTTTTGACTACCAAAGGTGAACAAGAAATTGTTCACTCTAACACAACTTGATTGTGTTTGTGTAACCTCACCATGTAGTGCCCTTTCGATTGATACGGTGAGGTAAAGCACAAGAATAGGGCACAGACCCGGTTGGAGATTACATAAAGGTATGTTAACATTGATCAAGTTAATATTCATTTGTTTAAAGGTTGTCAAATCCTTGAATATGAATATGTGTCTTTCATGTTTCTCTAACTCAACTTGGTTTTAAGAGTTCTTAAATATACAAGTTGCAAACAAAGTCTATGACTTTTGTTTTGAACAAAGAATGAATCCTACCGACATGACATTCTTGTTGTGTTAGTATACTTTTTGGTGTACTACGGTTACAGGATCATTATGAGTTTGATTCAATACTCTTTCCATTGCAATGTTTTGCTTGCAAATCAATGTAGGAAAATGATAAATCTAAGGAGTTATACTCTATTTTGAGTATGTTGGATTATAGCTGAGGGCGTATCACACGTCTAAGTACTGGCCAAACCCAGAACTTCCAGCGGAATCCAGGTTTGACGAAATTTGACAGGCGCACGGTTCCCGAACCATTTCGCGTACCAGAAACTCGGATTTCTCCTGAGTTCCAAGTGACTATTTATTTCGCGAACCAGTACGCGAACTTAACGATAGTCATCTTGCTGGTGTCTGTTTTAGTGGATATTCTTTTAGAATTTCACTCGGGTTAAACTCTGAGACTCCTGGAACTCATAAATACGTGGATTCGATCTTAAAAGAGAGTATCTTATGCAATCCAACGTGATCTTTGTTCCAAGGAAAACTTTATTCACACTTATTGGTGAAACTCCATGTGAAAAAGTTAAGCCTTTACTCTAAGAATAAACCAACCCTTGTTAACACAAGTTTTGTATCTTAGAGGGCAATACGTGATCTTCCTGATCATGCTGTGGGTATTGCCAACATGACTTTATTCATTGCTATTCAAGTGATGATTAGATTCATGGATATCACAAAAGTTTTATTACCTTCTTGTTCTAAGAAGAGAAGACTTTTTGTGATCATACTCTTATTTCTTATAAAATGGCTAGGAAAAGAGAACTGATACAAAGGAATACTGGATAACATTAAATTGTTTTGTCCATGTTAGGCTTTGCAAGTTGTTCTTCATTGAATAACACCACACGGGGGAGAGTTCTTTTTGAACTTGCGCTTAATAACAAATCTTTTTGGGGAGCGTGGATGTGGAATATTAGGAGAAAGTGTATCTTTATTTCTCCATAAGGTGAGAACTCAGGTATCTAGTTGTTCAGATTACCTAAGTATACCATCTTTTAAGCTTGATATGCGAGTACTTAGCTTCACCTGTCCTTATAGGTGTATGAAACCCTAGTCTCAATCTACTTTGTCATATTTTTGTGACAAATAGGGGGAGAATACATATGGTTCTTATCTTGTGGTTGCTTGCATTACTGGTGCATAACCATAGGGGGAGAACATCATATGCTTATCTTGTGGTTTTTTGCATTACTGGTGCATAACCATAGGGGGAGAACATCATATGCTTACTTGTTGTGCTTTTCATAAAGTATCAAGTAAGGGGGAGTAATTAAAGCTGAGATCGAGCTTCGTATCAAGAATGAGTAGAATCACTTTAGAAGTTCTGATACACCAACTTCAAAGTTTGCTCAGATTCTTACTCTCTGCACAAACAACATGTGGGATTAGCATATTAACCCATGTAAGCTTCAACTTGTTTGAGCTTGATATGTTGTAGTTGTTGTCTACGAGTTTTTCAACAGGAGTTAAAAAGAACACATCAAGACTCAAAGGAGAAGTTGAAGAATTCAAGAAATCAAGATACATCTGGAATAGAGCTTTATTGTTTTATCTTTTGAATCCATATGTAAATTGGTTTTGTCACTAAAATTGACAAAGGGGGAGATTGTTAGGACATTGTCCGGTCAAACCCACTAGCGTTGGTATGTCAAGCTAGTTGTCAGTTTTAGGTGTCAAAACACAATTCTTGATTTAGCCTACTCAAGGTTTACTTCGGGTTAGGACAGAGGTAGTAGAGTTTAAAGTCGATCTCCACCCTTTGAAGATGAAGATGGAGAACACACGAAGACATCATAAAGGACTTCATCAAAAAAGGTTAGTAAAGATTGAATTTTCCTTGAACTCTTGTTATTCTTATCTCTATCTATCGAAGTAATGAACTCACTATGTGGAACAATGCTTATGACGGTGAAATTACATCATTGTATATTAACCCGAGGAGATTTGGTCCATATGATCATAGTGAGGGCAACCTTTGACCTTTGAGTATGTCTCCATGTTATAGTGAATGGAAATATGAATTCAACGCTTCAAGAATCACTTCATTCCGTTGTAAAACGAAGAAGTTATGAGTGATTCATTGAAACTGGAAAGCGTGGCTAAAAGCTGAATTCGGGAAAGGGAGTAGGAAGCTTCTGGAACTTTCGGGAACGCTTTTCAAAAGTGTTGGGGTTCGCGAACCGCCACCTCGGGATTTACGATTAGGGTTTCCTGTCGTGTTTCTGAGGTCCATCTCCTGGCTACGATGGTCCACCTTCACACCTGTGTTGTGGTCCGTCCTGATTAGAGTTTTTCTACATTATCTTTCTTAAGAGATAAGTTTTGTAGAATATCTTCTAGTCAAGGGATAAGGTTATCCTTTCACAATTGTTATGAAACCAAAACTCTTAAATGAGGTAGTTATAATATATCAAACTCTTGTTAGATAAACACTACTTGGTTTCTACAATAGAAAGGTGACTAGATTCATTGTGTGCAAGTTAAGTAACGGGGCGTGTTTACACGGTCACTAGCTAACTTGTTGCACAAGGAGTCTTAGCTTTATCCTTAAGCAACCATCACTATAAATAAGCATACATGTAGCATAACAAATCATCCCTGCTGGTGTGTGTGCTACATAAGGTTGTTCTCCGTTATTTCTGTTCTTCACGAACAAGGTGAGAATTACAAAAGACTTTACTTAGGGATTGTAAAGCCAAGTTTAACTATCTTTCTTCTTTAGATAGTTCTGAACTTGTATCATCCAGGTAGACCATCATAATCCTTGTCTATTCTATGGTCCTTCTCTTCTGCAATAAGGCCATTCAAGGATTATAGGTTGTAAAACCAGGATTGATAGATTCGATCTATATTGTATATCAACTTAGGTTGTTTTACATATAGGTTAGAGATTCTGCAAGATATCTCTAGGTTCTCTAGTTGTTCTTGCAAGAATACAATTAGGTCGTCACGGTTCTCGTGCAAACCCTAATTGTGTGTTTTTGATACCTGACCTTGTGGACGGTTCCTCAAAACACAAAACAAGTTTCCAAAACCTTGATTATATCTAAAGGGAAAATTGTTCTTTACGTATTCTTTGTCGAAAGACGGATTGAGTACAAAAAGCCTTTAACAGCTGTTAAAGCAACTCCTAGGCCTGTAACGGACGTCAGCTGGGGGAATCAAGTGCGTAGGGTCTTGCGGGATCCAAGAGGCGTAAAGAGTGCAACAGTAGCTGATTCGCTTGGAGGGTGGAATCGGTCTCTTCTACATTCCAATCCGAAGTCTGATAGTAGGTTAGTGCTTGTAGACAGTTAATACTGTGTGGTGTTCAATCTGGACGAGGTCCCGAGGTTTTTCTGCAAGGCAGTTTCCTCGTTAAAAAAATTCTGGTGTCTTGTGTGCTTTTACTTTCCGCATTATAACTCTGATTTATAATTAAAGCACCAAGTAGTACGTTATTGCCTAACTGTCGAGATTACTCCAGTTAGAGGTTTGGATATTGATTTTTGAGATCGTCCAGACTTTTACCATAAGACTCACGAGCCAAAACGAAAAGTTGGTAGTATTTCGGTACCCCTTCTTTTTCAAAACGTACAATTATTATTAAATCCAGTGTAATTAGATGGATACACAAACACTGCAACCTTTCAAAACACATGTTAACCATGTACTTGTGTAACATATGCTCGCCACACTCCGTAAGGGACGTCGTACCAAAACTTGCGGTGCTTCTCCACAGAGAAAATGTTCTTTGACCAAAGCATCTACAAACCATGTAAACAGAAAAAACATTTCATAAGTATAGAGTCATTTAGACTCGTACTTTAGTTGGATGAAATCACCAAATTGTAAACAACTTACCACATTAGCCTCATAATAATTAGGATGTTCTTGCCTGCATCTTATAACATAACTATGAAAAGTTCTCATGTCTCTCTTGATGATATGTCGTATATTCATCAACGCTCTTATCTGACGACCATTAGGATTTCCACCGTTCAATTCTTCAAACTTAGGTAAAACCGCGGCCCATAAATCTTGGTTGTTAAGATTTCCTCCTTCTAACTTGATTGCAATAATAAGCTTTGATGATATTGTTATCTTCATTGGAGGAAAAGTTACGTCTCCCAATATTTATCATATTTATGTTTAGATTACAATGAGTTATTTTGAAAGGTGAAGTGGGGTGACATTATATAGTGAGTGCAAACTATTTGTGACCGTAGAAAATATATTTGAGTATGAGATAATCTTAGACTCCACTTGTCAACTTGTGACCATAGAAAAGTGATTCACTGGAAACACCTTATCTTTTTGTATTGACAGGGTGTAATTACTTCAACCCGACAAGTAAAACATGTATTGTCTCTTCACCCATTTCATTCTCGCTTTAATCAGTTGTGTGTAATCGAATAACCAAATAAGGTGTTCCCTATGTCATTCAATTGGGGAGTGATATTTAAAAAAAAAAAAATAAAAAAAAATATTCGTCTCAAGGTTGTATAGGGTTGTATACAGAAAAAAACTGAATGGGAAAATGTTATTCGAAAGTCCAGAATCGGGAGTGTAAGCGGAGTGTAACAACAAACGTACGACAATGGTAGCCGGTGTAACCAGGGTGTAAATTAAAAAAGGTCAAACTTAAAGCGATGGAAAGTATCTCGCTTTCCAAGGAGCGAGATAAAGTATCTCGCTAAAGTGAAAGCGAGGGAGATTCCATCGCTTTCTGAGCGATACAAAATGTACCGCTTTCCTCCAAGTTCCGGGAGGGCAACTGGGAATTCAAGGAAGCTGTGAGGGAAGAGGAGAGAGAGGAGGGAATAGACGACGGTTTTCAGTCACATCATTCCCTCCTTTCTCTCCATAGAAAACAGCCTTACTGTTCGGATCGGTGAGCCGGTGGAAGTTCAGCTGTTCGGGCATC
Source organism: Papaver nudicaule (assembly GCA_023529015.1). NCBI lineage: Eukaryota > Viridiplantae > Streptophyta > Magnoliopsida > Ranunculales > Papaveraceae > Papaver > Papaver nudicaule. The sequence continues at coordinate 31,499 of JAJJMA010195702.1, read as the reverse complement.
ATTGATTTATCATGCGACTCGAAAGATGGTTCTTTAAGTGGGGAAGATAAACCTCGTTAAGCGAATTTTATGAGTTTACCTGTCCAGGTGGATTAGCAAAGTGAGTTTTGCATTATGATGACAGCGTAATTCATGCCGACGGGTATAACTTACGTCTTTAGGTTTTCTTATAAATACCCTGACTCTCATCTTTTTCTTTAGGGAAATTCATTTGGAATGGGTTTTTTTTTCCTGGTGGATAGTGAATTGACCATAATAACTTTGGATTGGTCTTTAACATGAACCGGTAATAAAAACATTAGTCTTCTCCATCAAAACAAAACCACATTTGCTCTTCTCAGCCACATTTATCCTTCTCAATTCTATTCCACTGATCTCTTTTTCAGAGTGCTAGTATTTAATCATGGTTAGGTACACTGATATTGAAAATGCAACAATAATTAGAAGTTGGGATTTCGTCTATATACGGAGAGATGTTAGAACTCTTCGCGTTACTGCAGAACATATGTGGAATCGAGTGATGACCAAGCTGAATACCATTCAAAAAAAAAAATGACCAAGCTGAATGAGCTCAATGGGAATGTTAATCGAAGAAATTTAAAAGAAATCAAAAGGCGGATTAGGGCACTTCAAAAAATCGGCAAGGGAGTACATTTCCTTTCATAGAACTTTGTACCAAATTGGGGTAGGGCACCTCACAAGATCCAATGTCGAGACTATGGCAGGGGACGCTTATTTTGCTAAGCATGGTAAGTTGTTCGAATACTACAACTAGTATCTCATCTTCATGGAAATGTTACCTTGGATGGACCCAGAAGTGGGTCGTGAAGATCCTCCAAACGACCGTTTTTCTGATGAAGACTCAGAGAATGAAAGGCTATTAGCTACCTCATCAAGATGAAGAATAGAAAGACGTTGTAATGGTTTTAGTGGGTATATCACTTGTAAGCCCTCACACGATACTCAATTCTTCCAATGGGGTTGTCTATTGGTTTAAAGGAATGCGAGTTAGATTTTGAATAATGAAGAGACGAGGGTACCGAGTACACCACCAATCTTTTATTTTAGACAACATATAAGTCAAACCTTGAACTCAAGAATAAGATCTCTTTCATAACTAAGTGAATCACACAACGGGAATCAATACAAGATAATGAAAGACAATGTCAACAACCAAGTACGATACTTTAATTATAAATGACAAGTATAATGCAGAAATAAAGTAAAGTACACACAAGAATTTTGTTAATGAGGAAACTACAAACTCGTAGAGAAAAAAAAACGGAACCTCGTCCAGCTTGAATACCCTTAAGAATATTTAAACTGCCAACACACCTACTCTCAGACTTGGACTAGTTGGTGTAAACAATATGACCCTAATACGACTATTAGTCACAAAGATTTGCCCTCAGTATTCCTGCGCCTCCAACAACAGCAAGGTGATCACGCACATGTATTCCCTTGGAGAAATAGACGTCCTTTACTGTCTTCCCTAAGAGTTGCTCCACATTCTTTCGTGAATACTATCGCTTCCCGACCTCCAATCGGACGACTACAACCTTTACGGACAACAACCAAATAGCGGCAGGTCAAACCACTAAATGATATCCTTGGTAACTTAACAGATATTTCACCAAAGTCGTTTTACACCAAGAGTGAGGCTATTTAAGTTTACGAGGTTAATAAACCCCTCGAGATATCGAACAAGGTTTTGAAACCAAAACTCCTGAAAGAGCAACCTTGTCGTCCCAGTTGAAATCAAGCAATAATGGATGTGTACAATATGATATGACCTTGAAGAACAAAGCAAAACAACAATCCAAAATAACGATCTTGATTCCACTCAATATCTATTAGTTATGCACACAAACCAAAAGCGGCTTGCTGACAAATACAGGTTTATAGATAAAGAGATGTTCTAATCACTACGATCTTGAGTGGCCTTATATCAGAAGAGAAGGAACTTATAATAAACAAGACCGTAAGACTTTCGTAGACGTGATAGAACAGAACACAAGTACAATACAAAGAAGACTGGTAAACATAAACTAGTTTCCTTGAAGAGGTACTTCTAGGATTCTCGATCTCCAAGAGAAGACTTTCACACTAATCTAGACCGACAACAAAAGCTCAAAGGAACTGAAAGGAATAGCGGGTATCACAAGCTTACTTTTCAGAAGAATAAAACTTGGTAGAGGGACAAAGCTTTCAAGAGGAATACCACTCATATTTATATGACCAAGGCTTAGCTTTGAAATGAGGCTAACTTAATTTTGGAAATACATTAAAGCACATTTCCATGTCAAACCCAAAATTCCTCACATAGACTCGTAGCATTTAATGAGATCTAATACTTTAGCATTTTTACATTTAACAAAAGATATTCCATTACATGTTTAGCCAAAAGCATTCAAAGCAAATACTCCCTGGGATAGAGTTCAATTCGAATATGGTGCCTACCAAATATACTCCCTGGGATAGAGTTCAATTCGAAATTCGTGTCCCTGGGTTCAAAAATCATCTTATGGTATTATTACTTCCAAATGTCATCATCAGCTTTGATAATGTCGACATTACTTCCTAGGTATTGTTGGACTGGCCAGATCTATCCTTGGGTGGAAATGGGATCAGGTCCAATGTGGCTAACGTTCCGCACTAACGTATCATTGCAGACATGGACAAGACTTGTGTGTTAAGCTTAAGTGAACACGTAGGTTCAAGGACATTCTAAATTATACAATACAGATATACCATGGAAAGCATCGTGTATGATTCTTCAAGTAATAACAAACGTTGTTCCTCATGAATTCACGATTCCAATGTAGATAATCACTTTAATGATATCTGAGAATTGACATCAAACACCAGAAGAATATTCAATCGAGTGTTTGATCATGTAGTGTATAAATACGACGATTTAATCACTTATAGTATTGATCAGAAATCATGTGTCAAACTAGAGCGACAAAACATATTTCTGATGATGACTCAAACCAAGTTAATTGTACATTGAAGATGAACATATTCAAACTTCAAACCGAGAATATCAAACTCATTAATTCGTTGAAGCACAAATCAAAATGATAGAGTTTGAACTTCGAAATGCGCTTTCTGAGATAACCACTATTTAGGTTTCGGAATCTAAATTTTGTTTAGCAGAAACTAAAGCTAGGTTTCGGATCCTAAAGTTCATATATGGCTGAAGCCAAATTAAGGTTTTCAAATCTAGATTCCATATAGCAAAATCAAAGCTTGATTTCGAACTTTAGATTTTGTTTTAACAAAATCAAATTAAGGTTCCGAAACAAGAAACACATATTATATTCATCACAAATGTTTGGTGTCGAACTTGAGAGTCCATGTGTTCAAGAAACGTTTCAGCATCCCACCTTTCTATCCTAGACGCACAGGCTATATTTCCCGGTTCACATAAATCTTTAGGAAACCCCAGAGTCTTTATTATAGACCTTTTAGAACTCACATGGTCAAGACTCATTGTTCTCGATTCTCAAGTCACTGTTAGCCAGCAAACATAGTTTCGAACTCAAGTTTTCTTTATGGTCAAAAGTTAGATTTAAGTTTCGGACTCAATAGCTTATGGACCCAAACCAAATTATGGTTCTATAATTTAAAGTTAGTTTTACCAAAACCTACATTGAGGTTTCGAACTTTAAAGTTCATAAGATAAGAAAACAAGAATATGGTTTTGTAATCTAAAAGTGATACAGCATTCTAGATGTTCATATGTCGAAAATCAAATACATGATTTCGAACTCTAAAAATCAGAGCCAAACAACAATATAGTATTCGAACTCAGAAAAGCAGTATGTCGAGTCAACACAACATAAGTGTGAGTCACGATCTCGATTACTTTAGCACAAACAAGTACGTACTAATCAATCCGAAAGAGTCAGACAAGGTAATTCGAGACACAATAATATGATGGATTTAATGGCGTAATACTTCAGAGACAACATCATAAACTGCTATTATCCAACTCGTAGGTTTTAGGAAAAACCTTATATCACTTAGAGACGGATAAGAAAAGAAAGCTCTAAGCAATATAGAATTGCATAACTACAAAAACAATATCGCAAACGATATTGTGGAGTTATCTCTTAAGACACATTGATCACAAGTGATCAAGTCATAACGTAAAGCTCAAACATTAAGTTATGTTTTGCCTTTTGTATCACAAGTGTAAAAGATAATGGAATCGCGTTTTTAAGATTCACTAACCTCTTGAATGCGAAGCTGAATATCCTCGTTTTCTCCTCGATCTTCTTCGACTCTTTATGTAGTGACTCTAAATCCCTCCAGCATCTTTCACAAACTAAAGCTAACTTAATGAAATCTTTACCTAATGTGTGTTTCAAGCGGTCGAGTTTTGATCACTAAATTTGACAACTAAGCTTGACATACCAATACTTAGTGATCAGGTTGACCGAGCCATGCTCTAATAAATAAGTTTTGTGTGTATGGAAATGCGTTTCACTTTAAAACATTAATCAAGCTCTTATTTGTGTTACCTCAGAATCTAAATTACATCGGGCTTGAATCTAATGGGTATATTTGATAATTTAGACCTTCTTTAGCTACCCACTTTAGTTCATTGCATTAAATAGTAAACCCATATCTCATGAAGAAACTAACTCAAGACACATAACAGGTTGCGAGAAAAGTCTTGAGGAGATGGTAATGGTGTTCGTACACGAAGTCCTTTCCTTTCCATTCTTGTCATTCTTTCAAAGTCCTAGCTAGAATCTCATCATCGGTATCTTCCCTAAGTCGATCTCGGATCAATCTCCCCAAGTGCATAAATTCGTCCAGATTTTTGTGTACGATCCTCCATCGCGCCGACAACCCATTTACATCTCGCGCAAGTTGGGGTTGGGGAGTTTCACTGTTGAAGTCTTCGTTGACATAGCTCCACAATAGTTCACTCCAATACAACTTCGTTTTATTTCATCCAGTTTTGGATAGTACAACATACGATTTATACAAATACATAGATCTTCACCCAACGTAAATGGAGCAAAAATTGATTTCTTTTCTGTTAATCGAGAAGGAGATAAGGGTTTTTGAGATGAAGAGTACTCAAAATAGTATTCATCAGCTATCTTCTCATTCATGTGCCGATAACGTCTACGAGTAGGAGGAGGAGATGCTGAAGGAGTACCTAATAAAACGAAGTTTGGTTGAGAAGATGCTAGAGGAATGAGTACCTAGTAAAACGAAGTTTAGCGTGGCAGGAGGGGGAGAACCCGATTGATTGTTAGAATGGGTATGTGTTGAAGTGATTTCTTTCGATGGACGCTGACTTAATAATATAATTTCTTCAACTGGGCGCTTTCCTTTTCGAGAACGAAGAGGCTGAGAAGACGATGAAGGAATTGACATTATAGATAGTTGAACGGATTATGATCCGAGAATGTGAGTAAACGAATTCGAAATGACATCAATTTATAGGGGGTTTCTGCAACTATTGTGAAAGACATAAAATATACCGCCCGGTGTAAGTTATACCGTTGGCGGCGTAACTTACGCCGAATGGTATAATTCGTGTCGAACGGCACCAATTATGTCTCACCCAGCAAACCAATTACTCTGTTGGTTTGCTAGGCCATTTTGGTCGTCTGTTCATCCCATAGTGGGATCAAAAAGGGATAATCTATGGTTTTCCCACCCCATAGATATTGCCCTAACCCATGTGTAATGTGTTTGTAAACCAATAGTGTTGAAGAGGCCATTCTACTACCAAAATTTCTTTAAGGAACTTGGAAGGTCTCAAAATCCTAATATAATATTTCTTTGTGAAATAAAAAATATACTTTCTAAAATGAACCAGTATTTTGAATCTGAAAAGATTTAATTACCCTAATTTTGTGGATTTACTTTTCAGTTGGTCTTGATGGAGGCATTGCTTTACTTTCGAAATCAGGCTTTAACTGAGAGATTGTCCATAATACCAACAAAATGACAAATGCCACGATTTAATTGTGATAATACAATTTTGTTGAAGCTTATATTCCTTGGGTTGTCATAAGGGACCTTAATATCACTATGCATGTCTATGAAGATCTACTTTCATTTCTCCCACTACTACCAGATTTCCTGAAAACAAAAATGTTTTAGATTGTTCAGATCTCTCTGATTTCGGTTATATAGGTAACCGATACACTTTAGAATAATAAATAATCTGGTACTAATCTCATTCATGATAGTTAGAGTCTTAGACAGGGATTTGGCCGATAACCATTGGCTCAGTCACTACAGTTCTTCCAGGATTTACTATGGTTTATTATGCAAAGCCTGCATGCCATCTAGGGGCCTGAAACAGGGTGTTCCTCTGTCTCCAAACATATTCATTAATTGTATGTGTTAGAGCATGCTCATTTGACCACACTAAGTGTTCGTATGTCAAGCTTGGTTGTCATAATTTGGGGATCAATACTCATTCACTTGAACACGTTTACTAAAGTCAAACTTCATTAGGTTAGACTTAGGATATAGAAGACTACTGGTATGATCTAAAATATTAACTGAATATTCGAAGATGATTGAAGAACAACATAATTATTATCCTTCAACAAAAGGTTAGTCCTCTAGGCAACACGATTCCAAATTATCTTCTGCTCTGAGCTGAAATATATATTATCTTAATGCTTGAATAAATGATAGTAAACTGACTTGATCACTTGTGATCAATGTGTCGTTTGAAATTACTTTTGTTGAAGTTGTATGACCTTAACACTTGAAGTCCTCTTCATTGTGTTACTTTGAACCTAATACAATGTTTCTCGAAACTTTGTATTAATCAATAGTTGTATGAATGAACTTTATTTATGTACTCGTATGTGAATGACATGTTCATTTATCGGTAAATGGTATGTGTCTTATCTACGATAAACTTCATGCTTTTCTGAATGTTCATGCTTATACAGTTAAGAAGGATTTTATCTGAGTTATTTGCATCCAATGTCGCTTGTGATTTCTGATTCACGGGTCGTTGTAAGACCATTACCAGAGTTCTGTTACATGGACTAGTATTTAATTTTTTAACTTAGAATTCAATCACCAATGATATGAATTGAATTCTAAGTACTAGGAATCGATTTCTTAAGCTAGGTATCATCTCTCTATATGGAAATCGATTATTATGGCTTGGTATTGTTTTCTTATGTTAGGAATCGATTGCTGATGCTTGGAATCGATTACCAATGCTAGACATTGATTTCCTTAGCCAAGGAATTGATTTATCTTTTGAGAGCCTGATGTCCAAAGCCAGGAATTGTTATCTTACTTGTTAAAATCGATTTCCTAAGGTTGAGATCGATCTCACTCACATGGACTCGATTTTATATACCAAGACATTGATTTCTCTTCAAGGGAATCGATAGCTATGCTTAGCAATTGATCTCTACATTTGGTGCTAGATTGATTGAGCTAGCAATAGATCTCCTCACATGGAAATCGATTTACTTTTGTGGTAGAACAATCATTCTCTCGATTCGTGTTGAATTCGTAAAAGGAATAATCATTTTATTTCCAAACTCCGAAAAAATATTGAGAGTATGGAAAATCATCTAAATTTTTTATATCAGACTGTAGTAATTTATGATGAAGACTTTACATGTCCACGGAAACCAAAGGTCAGGACATGACAGGAAAAAAAATCGTAAAGGATTCCTCCAATAACCTCGGCTCTGATGCGGCATCATTGTCTCATTCTAGCACAACCTAGTTGTCCAACGACTATGCATCCTCTTTATGCTCGTTATAATAATAAGATAAAGCATATTAAACAAAGCACGTTCTTTTCTGCATTTACAATTATTTAAGTTATAATCTCATAAGATGGTATGTGATAGATTACAAAGTGGTGTGTCAAGTCACTTAGTGAAAAATAAGGTATATACTTATCTTGTTGTATCTCCGATTGCGACTTTTTGTCTCAATTTTTATTACAGTATCCATGACGTAAAATGTTCCAAATGGTTGTCATATGTCACATATGTGTTTGTGCAATGTGTATACTTGAGTTGCAAAAATATGGAATATCCGAATTTAGGTCATTGATTTCGGCTATCCGAATGCGATTAATCATATATTTTGAGATATTTATTTCCTAAATTCGATAAATCGAAATTTACTATTTTAAAGTAATATTTCGAAAATTTAGTGAAAATATTTCATTCAGAAAAATCTTTAGAATTATTTCTTTTGAATTTTCTTGTATTAAGGTTTCAACCATGCATATTTGTATCGATTCCTCTTCTATAAATCTCTCTACTCGGTCAACTCTCTATTATACCTCAAGTTACAAGAAGTATTACCAGGGGAAAATATGGTTGAAGCTAAGAAAGTAAAAGAATGTTGTGGCATCAATATAAATAGAAAGATGAGGAAGGTTGTCATCCTTGTTGATAATGAGTTAGAAAAACAAAAGAGATATGATACTCCATCTCTTATCAACTTCTTTGTTAATGTCAAAGATGAAAAAAAGGGAGACAAGATTTCGGAACAACTCATGATGAGGATAATGGTGGACTCTGGTGTTATGGGGGAACTGTTTTACGTGAAAAACATATGTACTGCAAATGAGTACTTTTAGTGTTCGAGATCAAAATCGAACAAGACTAGCCTAAACCAAGTCAATGGTCGTTCAAGACTTGCTTTGGTCACATAAAGGATAAGGGTTGATCTAGGGAGGGAAACAATGAAAGAAAATAAGATCAGGTTGATGTTGTGAGAAGAATGTATATTTCTGGGTATAAGGGTTCAAGATCTCCGTCGTAGGTGTGACTGGAAATCTCCAAGGCTAGAAGTGTGTTGAATACTCAGAATCTGATTTCCTGGTGCTATGATACTCAGGTGTTCTCGTGCTCTGAGGTTCTGGTCTTCTGCCTTGGAAGATAGAGGAAACCTTTATTTATAGTGTTGAACTCACCCTGATCTCTCGACAGAGGTGGTGGAAGTCATGGAAGAGTGGAGAACATGGGTTCGTTCTGTAACTGTTACAGTCGTGTAGAACATGTCCACTTTCCACCATCTTTCGTAACTGCCACCATCTCCATCAATTTCTTTCTAACTGTCGTAGACCGCCAGAACAATGCCCCTAAAGTTATCCCCCCGTGTGATGTTTTGATATCTCGTGCAGAAATGCGGATGTCGCATAATCATGTTATGTTGGGCCATAATAATGTTGTGTGGCCATAAGTGTGGCACAATAGGTTTCTTGACACTGTTGGTGCTGATTTACAACTTGGTGGCCTAATTGATGCTAACTTAGTTAGGATTTGACCTAATTACATGATGGTGGAGCCACATGATTTGTGCTCTTTACAATGGTGTTGGCACCCCAAATTCCCGTGTAATGACGCCATGGGGCCATGGGATTTTAGCATGCCAAGTGAAGTTGACGTGAACACGATATGTGTGTGTGGCCTCGTGGGCCACAATTTGGAAGTTGTGTGGTGCCACAACCCATGACACCATGACTTGTGGCACCGTGGTGGCCACGGTTTCAATTTCTTTTGTGGCGCCATGACTTGTGGCGCCATGAGTTCTAAGGCCACTTTGGCTTGTGCTATTCTTAGCGTATGCTTGGTCGTGGTGTTACAGGCCATGACATCTTTGGACATGGCCTCTTAGGCCATGGCATCCTTGGCCACGGTTTTGAAGGTTGTGTGGCGCCAAAACTTATGGCGTCGTGGCTTGTGGTGCCGTGGCTTGTGGCACCGTGGGCACGATTTTCACTCTCTTTGTGGCACCACAAGCTCTTTAGGGCGCCAGCTAGGCTGGCTAGCTGGCGCCCTGAGATCTAAAGCCATTTTGGCATGTGCCATTTTGGCATGTGCCATTTTGGCATGTGCCATTTTTGGCACATATGCTTGTCCATGGCGTTTCAGGCCATGGCATATTTAGGCCAACGGTGTGCTTGGGCTGTAATATGCTTCAGGCCATGACATGTTTATCCATGGCGTGCTAGGACATTTTATGGTTAGGCCGTGGTTTTCTTAGGTGTGTCTAAGCTATTGCACAACTTTCAGAGAGTTTTGGACGGACCTAGAACTGTGATGAATCTGAGGTCTTTCTATTAACACTTAGGTGCAGGAGTCATCTTTCAAGAGGAAACCCGATAGGGTGTGTCTCTATCAATTCCACCATAGTACCAGTGAGCAATTTATCTGATGTCGAGTAATTCAGAGCGATGTCGACATGAAGTCAATTGGTGGTTTTGTGTGTTGGTGGGATAATTAGTATTGCACCGCGATGTTATTCTCTCCACTCAGGGAGCTATGAGAGAGAACTCGCTGGTATCATACTTAGCAATATTATTCTCCCCGCTCAGGGAGCCATGAGAGTGAACTCGCTGGGAGCATGCTTAGCTTACAGAACAAGCTGTACTCTGAAATCATATCAGGAGTCTATCTGAGTAGACAATCGTATCTTAGTAAGGCATACCAGAAGGACATTTTACGATTTTATCCCTTCTCGATTTTTCACCATCTACAGGAACAACTCACCGTGTCTGTCAAGGATCTAGAAGTATTAACATCAAACTTGAATGTTATTAATGGCAACCTCAATTCACTCAGAGAATTAGTTTTCATTAAAAGAAGATGAGTCGAGTAGTTCTCTAGAAAGTGTTGATGAACAATTGTCAATGACTACCAAGCTGTTTCATCATCCTATGAGGATTGATTTCTATTTATTCTTGTATAAGTGATTACACTTTATCCTTCTATCAAGTACGATTTTAATGAATGAAATTATTATTTTCTATTATTGTGTTCATGTGAATCTATAGTTCTTCATGGATGTTTGCAATACCTATTTCTTTGTTGAATATTTGTGTTATTGCAATGGGTTTCTGAGATATATTCTTATCACTTCTTACGCGGGTTTTGAGATACTATAATCTTGATGACAACCTTCTTATAATCGTGACTATCGTTTTTGTTGCTTACGTATTTTATATGCAGGTTTGACAAAATAGGTTTTGTAAGAAGGGTTGTGATTCATATACCAGTCACAATACCATGTGATTCCTTAATGTCTAATGACAGGGGTTATAGTATGCATATGCATAGTGGTTTTTGGAATGTATCCTTTATGAGGTGAAATATTAAAATCATTTTCAAAAAAAAATCGAAAGGTTGTGTCGTTGTTATCATGTTGTGAGAATAGCAACCAACGGGTGAGAGTTCATTTTTGAACTTGTGCTTAATGTCCATATATTTGTGGGGAGAATAGTTGTGGAAATATAAGGGGAATTGATTTCAAATCATGTTCTCCTGATAAGCACTAAGTTTTCACTTAGTCGACTTATTGAAATCAAAGGGGAATTGATTTCGAATCAATTTCTCTTGAAAAGCACTAAGTTTTTGCTTAGTCAACTTATCGAAATACTTGGGGAATTGATTTCGGATCAATTTCCCTTGATAGACACTAGGTTTTTGCTTAGTCGGCTTGTCTAATAAGTCATCGTATGTTATCGTTGATGTGGTCTTCATATCTTACAGGTTGTATCTAGTTCTCTAAACTTGGATGATATCTTATAGCTTTTGTTATTTCAAACCTTTGTCAACTTTTGTGACAAAACGGGGTGAAATATTGGTAGCTTGACTTGTTCATTTTATCTTTTTGTGACATATAAGGCTTAATAAGCATTGTCATAGAGGGAGATGTCATTTTATCAATTTCTAGCCCAGAGATCAATTTCTCTTTGAGATATTAATGTCCAAAGTTAGGAATCGATATCTTACTTATTGAAATAAATTGCCTAAGCTTGAAATCGATCTCTCTAACATGTAATCGATTTTACAGTCCAAGACATTGATTATTCTTCAAGGAATTGATATCTATACCTAGCAATAGATTTCACTTTTGAAAATGGATTGTTTGTGCTAGAATTTGATCTCTTAATTATGAAGTTGATTTCTTGAAGCGCAAATGACTTGTACTTGTATTAGTAATTTGTAAAACAATTATTTGATGAATCATACTCCATGCTCAACATTTATTCGTTAAATATGATTTGGGTTCGTATTGGTCATAAATATCAGCTTACATGTTTCGGTTCATTTCTAAACACACAAGGCTAAATGTATTCAACCTTGCGACAGTGTTTTATTGTTGGCAAAACTGAATATGTTCCTTCTTTCAAGGTTCCACCTAGATAGAATTACATTCTTATCTTTATGAGAATTTATGAAAAGTTAATGACAATATATCAAAACTTTATTGTCATTTGGAATAACTTGGAGGTGTATCTGAGTTTATGACACTATGTATAATCGAGTATTTGAGTATTTTCTCAGTGGACAGAATACTATTGGATTCTTGAACTTAAGGATGAGATTCATTTTTATTTATTTTGAAGCATGCAAATTTTATTTAGACTAAATACTCATTACAAGTGGGTATATAGTCCCCATAGTATCGCCAAAAATTACATTTTGTAAGAAATGTGGTATGAAATGGTCTCAGGTATTTGCTCTGCAACACCCTGTTTGTTGGAATCAGCCGCATGGTTTGCTAGTCCATCGGCTGTCTGATTCCCTTTTCTGTAGGCATGTGAAATCCTGCAATTTTGGTATTGTCCACATTAGTTGGTATTTCTGTAATCATGTCGTTGGATACGATAGTGGTTTCATTGTTCGTTTGATGAAGCTGGTTAGGTTGACAGATATTTGTCTAGTGTCGATTGATTGCCGTCTTTGCCGCGAGTAACATTGCCCGGGTTTATGTTGCCAGTTCTGTGGTAACTCCGAGTGATTGCGCCCTAGCCATCAGTGGTGTCATCGATGTGTCTTTGTAAATGAACCTTGCTCAAGCATACCCTGGTTGTCCTGTGGGTGCTTCGTCTGAGTTGATTTTTATCAATTCTTCATCTGGTCTCTTCCATCTTATCGATAGATTAGTTGTTGGTCTAACATTCTGGCCGGTATTGGCTAATGGAGGTACTTCTGGCGTATATGGTGGTATAATTTTGCGTGCCCATGTAAACTCCTATTGTAGTTGGATTGCCATCATGACTGTGTGCCTTGGTTGTTGTCACTTATATCGCGATACCAGTTCATTAATTACTAACCAAAGGTTCCACATAATGAAACATATCAGAGTCTTGATGTGGGTTGGTACTTTTTACATTAAGAGTTGGGATAAGGTGCCGATTGCGCAAAGGGGTATTTGAGAAGGATGTGTTGTAATAGCTGGCAGTCGGGGCAAAAGGTTGGAATTTACGAGATGAGTGCGGGGTAGAAGGTTCAAGGTAGATAAACCTTCATTCATAGCTTTCCAAAAGAAAAGTTGTAATTTTGGAGGGCGGGTAGTTTCTATAAGACAGAGGTGGGGGGTAGGCTCGGGGGTGGAGGGTTGGAATTTTGAGAGGTCAGGCATTGGTAACCATAGCTGGTGGTATGGTTTCCATATTTTTTATAGGGAAAGATGATTGTGTCTAGGGGTTCATGTTGGGGGTGAATGGATGTTCATAATTTTGGCAGTAAATTCTGGGGGAAGTAAGTTTAATTTTTCATGACACCACGTATGTGAGGCTGGGTCTATCAACTCAGCTACTTTTTGGAAGGAGCCAACCTGCGAAGAGTTTAGCAGATAACTAAGGGGAATCCAGTTGGCAGTGGTCATTTCCTATTTGGTGAAAGGTATGTTGTTTAAGATATGAAATAAGCGTGGAAAGTTGGTGCCAAAGAGGGCTTACCGAGAATGGTGAGGCAACATTGTCAGTGAACACAAAGGACTGTCTAAGATATTTCTCCTTACATATAGTGTCTCAAATCGAATATGGTTGTTGGTGTAGCATCCAAGGTCGTTTCATAAGGAGAGCTTTGTTGTGATAAACACTTTTTCGGATTCCGAGGCCGCCTATTTTTTGGGATGGGTTAATTTATTCCATCCTAGGGTATGGAGTTTTTTGGTTGACTCATCATGTCCCCAGAAAAAATTCCTAGTGATTCGATCAATCTTTTTGTGTACATGCTTAGGTAGAAGTTGTGTTTGTATGATATGGTTGGTGGTGGGGGTTAAGGAATGTTTGATGAGCACTAGCTTCCCGCTGGAGTGAGGCATTTCTCTTGTCGATATTTGGCTTTCATCTTAAATCGTTCCAGTATTGGAGTGTATATATGTGCCGATGATCTACCATGTTTGAAATGTACACCGAGATATGGGGGTACTGAAGACATCGGTATATTAAAGGTTTGGTTTAGTACCTGTGCAGTCAGTTGACCAATCTTCGGATGATGGATTATAACTGACTTATCATTGTTGATAATTTGTCCAGCGGAGGTAGCATAGGCGCCTAGAGTCTGTTGGAGGTGTTGACAACCACACGTCGAAGCTTTACAGGTGGTCAACATACATCACGTGGAGGATCGGTGGAGCCTTCTGTGATATTCGTGGCCCTTGGATGTTTCCCAACTTCTCTTGTCGTGCCACGTTCTTGGAAGGGATTTCCACGCATATGATGAAGATATATGGTTAAAGTGGCTCTCCTTGACGAATTCTTCTAGTCGTCTATTAGCCGGAATTTAGAAAGGGTCGCAGTCTGTTAACCGGAATTTTGGCAATCACTTTATAAGATACGTTATATAACCCAATAGGCCGAAATTGTGATGGAGTAGAGGGATCGTCCACTTTGGGAATCACAGTAATATTGGTGTGATTGGCTAATGGGTGTAGGTTACGGTCTGCAAAGAAAGCCTTGACCATAGCTATCAAGTGGGGATTATGGTGTCCCAAAAAGTTTTGAAGAACTTACTTGTAAAGGCGTCTGGTATAGGGGCTCATTTTGATCCGATGGAGAAAAAAACATATTTAATTTCTTCATTTGTGACCTCTTGAGTGAGAGCTATCAATTGTCGATCAGTGATTTTGGGATTGACGTTTACGAAAAGTTCCTCGTTAATGGTAGTGGGGTGTGCTGTGTATTGGTCCGTGAAGTGGTCCACGAACAGTTGTGGAATCTTGGTCCTATTTAGCACCCACTCACCATTCCGATCTTTGAGTTGATGGATAATGTTGATTCCCTGGTGGATAATTGCCTTGGTGTGTAAAAAGGTAGTATTGTTATCCCTTGATTGTAACCATTGGATCCGCGATCTTTGTTTGCAGTACATGGCATGACACTGCAGTAGATTTGGTGGCAGAGCCTACGGTCTATTTCCTGTCTAATCCATTCTTGTAGAACCTGTCCCATTTGCGTTGCACATTGGTGTGAGCATGTTTGATCACTGTCATCGACTCTTTAGTCATTGTCGGTAGATGACCAAAAGTTACCCGGTTCCAAGGACTTTTCATATAGTAGTTAATTTTAATTGAAGTTCTATAGTAGGTTCCGGGTCTGACATTTCTTCCCATGCTCCATTAACCACCTGATGGACTTCTGGATGTGAGAGACAAAAATGCTCAAATTTATAGTTTTTAGTTCCTTGCTAGTTCAAGTCTTTGAGCCGGAGGAGAATTGGAGCATGATCTGATGCAATTCGTGATAAATGAGTGATTGCCGCATGTATTCTCCACCTTTGAGTACAAATGTCTATGTCCCCTCTTTCTATTATGAGGTTCGTCCCTTGTTGGTTGTTGGTCCACGTGAACAGATCCCCTTGAAATCCCAGATCGAGGGAACCCATTTCATTCCACATGTTTAAAACAGGATGCGTTTGTGCAAATGTTACCTTTCGTCTTCCTTTTTCCTCCGTTTAATCTGTTATTTCATTGAAGTCTCCGATTAACATCCATGGTAAATTTGACTGCAGAAAAATACTAGAAAATTGGCTTCATAGATCTTTTCGCGTTTCCGGATGCGGTGGACCATACATGCCAGTGCACAACCATGGTTGCGCTGATGGCAATGGTATAACCAGTGCATGAATAAAGCTTTGGGAGTGGAAAGTATTTCTACCTTGAGATTATCCATCCATAACATACAAAGTCCTTCTCGTCGTCCAATCTTGGGTCCCGAGAAGCAATCTTGAAACCTCGGTGTCTGTGAAACGTAGTTCATGTGTCTTGAAGTTGCGATTGTCACAGATACAAAAACCAGCGACGGTCGATGTGTTGCGATTATGCTCCAGATATGTTGCAGAGTGGTATCTTGGTTGATACTTTGACAATTCCATGCCAGGGTTGTCATGGTAATTCTCTCAGCTTGTGAAAAGGTGGAAGGTCCATTCTCAATAAAAAAAAAGTGTGTTTTATCGACTCATTATAAACTAAAGGTCGTTGTAAACAATAAAATGATATGCAAGTAGTATGAACAGAAAAAATAGAGAAAGAAAGGGAAAATTTAATTTCATGTAAATTTTGTCATACAAAGTGCAACCAGCTATAGCTATCTATAGCTAAGATTCAAACCAAGTCGGTAAACGATAAAGATCCTCCGAGTACAGCAAATCAAAAGGGATAATTATCACTATACATGAGACACGTATGAGCACATGTTTCCAAATAGTGATTATGCGGGTACCACATAAAAATGTGGTCATCCACAAACACTGACTCTGTATAACACTCCCCCTTGGATGACGATCATTCTAACTGCGCTGCCTAGTCAAAACCTTACCAGAAAAATCTTCAGGATACAAACTGGCCGAAGGAAAAGGAGTACAACTCTTGGGGCTAAAAATGAAGATGGTCGCCACAAAATTTCTCCTTCGTCAAAAATCATTTCTGGAAAACCGCTTGGACAAAGCAAGAATGCCTACGCCGGAAAATCATTAGGAGAAAAAAAACCTGCGCGCCTGCGTTAGGAAAACCACCTGGGACAAAATCTGAGTGCCAAAAACTTATAATATTGTTGACGTCGATGTGCATGTTGCCTCGTTAAAAACCTCCTCAGGAAAACCACGCCGGGCAAAAACCTGAGCACAGAAAAAGAGTACAACAGACGTCGCCCGAAAATGGTGTTGGATCCACATATGCTGCCTTGTTAAAACCTTAGGGACAAAAACCAGGGCGAAGGAAAAAGAGTATAGTATTTCGAAATGTGAATAGCACTGGACTCTCATGCCTCATTAAACCTTGACATGGAAAACCCAATGGGACAAACCTTGACTAAGGAAAAAGAGTACATCGCGTTAAAGTTCTATGGTAAATTCTGCAAGATTACTCCCCCTGAAGTAAGACTTTTTTCAAATACAGCTTATGGTGCAAATGTGATACTGTTTCTTGAATGCCACTTACCGTCAGCATTCGGGAGGATTAACTACCAAGCCATGCGCCGGGTGCACAACCAAGCTTGTACGCCTCGCATTTGGATGCTCCATATATTGCACACAAATCTCAAAGAGCTTCTTTAACGTCAGGCTAATAATGGAAAAGGTATTGCAACCTTAAAGTTCTTGCAAAACCAAATTAAGACTGTAACCTACAAAACAAAAGTTAGAACAACAAGATAATGCATGCATTACATGGTACTTATGGACCATAAAGTGACATGTGTAAGTACGTGACAAATCGATCACCTTTAATCTCAAGGGATCGAGATAACAAATTTAAGAGTATCAAAATTTAAATACTCAGGTCTATATAGACAAGTTGAAGTGCTAGCATCTACTCGAACTTCAGGTCGAGAAATATTTCCAGTTTCAACGAGATCTCATAGTTTGGTCTTAAGCATGGATTTCAGCTTTATTAAGGGATCTTTGAAAAACCAAGAATGATATCAACATTCATCCGGATTTTAATCTTTTAGCAAGAACAACTTTAAAGTACTCAAAGGATTGTTCACAAACTTTCTCCTATCGAGAACGGTGATTGTAACTAAATTTTAGACCTGACGTAATTCTCAAAGTCAGGTGTCTGCCTTAATTAACTCGAATCCTTCAGGGATTCAAATATAATCACCGGTTGCTACTCATAGCTAGACGCGAACTGAGTCCTTCAGGTCCTACCACGCTAAAGTACATTAATATTAGGAGATTACTTTAGTTTCACAGAACTAACCCTGGGGTTCAGCAGGAAACCCTCAAATCGCACTTCAAGCGATTATACCACCCTCTTTGCGCTTTATCTCAAACACCAACCTGTAATATTCAGGCCTCATAATTTTACGGTATGAGCCGGATCCAGACTTTGAGCTTTTCAAGAGAGTTCAATCCAAATTAGTTTGGATTATATGCTCACCAATCATGATGTCGGTTGTTTCTCTCCAAAGGGGTAGACAACCACTATCCGTAAATATATAATCGACAGTCATATACGATCTCCCACATTTCTCTAGTGCGTGCACATTCAATAGTTTCACAAACTGGTACTAGCACCACTTCAGGGGTATTATCATCTCCTTATCTTTAATAAGGAGACATATACATATAGAATGTGGATCGTATTCTGATAGTATTCTCTTGAGCACTATCTATAGTCTCTTCAAGAGCACTACTTAGTACAAAAATGATTGGTTTCCCTTTTTAGAAGGCATATATGAGCTAGTCGTTTACGCCTTAAACGCGTATTAACTAACAACTTGATCACTGTGAGATGCACGACTCAACCTGCTGAGATAACTTTATATGTCGGCATTCTTTTAAGCAAGTGAAAAACTATTTTCCGTCAATACTGCAGTTATTAATCATGAGTAATCTCTAACACCTCAATTTCAATTTTCTTGGTGTGAGAGAATTAATTAATGAGATAGTCAATTTCCAGTGGAAGCCTTACATTCTTAGATCAGGATAACAAAGTTAACCAGATAACTTATTTAATTGTCGACATTGGTTATACCAACCATTTTGTGGTGAATCTCCTGACTCAGTGAGAGAACTTTGCCGACAAAAACATGTGCCATCTTCTGGTGGCAATTTTCTCCCCCTGATTAAGGCGGGTAAACCTTTTAGATTATCCGCATACATAACTCACACCAACCTCTTGTGGTGAATTTTCTCTCCTTGATCAGAGTGGGATAATTTTAAAGGTTATCTACCTTACTTATGCCAACTTCAAGTGGCAGGTTTTCGTTCCATCTTCGGGTGGCACTTATTTCTCCTGATCATGGCGTAAACATTATCAACTCATTTCTGGACACTTCTGGTTCCATAATTTTGTCTGATTTTCAAGGACAATTCATACTCATTAAATTTCCGGATCCTTAATAGATAACGAAAGATATTCCAGAAATAGCTGCAGGCTCAACAAAAGATGAGACATTTCACGACGTTACTATAATGACTTACATTTCCCCCCTTAACGGCGGGAAAAATAGTCTCATCTGCAATAAGACATTACCTGCTCAAGGTTTCAAATATCTTATAATGAATCAAACCAACACATATGGTTAGGTGACACCATGGACCAAACACGTAAATGTCTCCCCCTTTTTAATGCAAGCAATACTATGTCAAATCTTAGGTGTTCGTAGCCGCAGGGTATTTTAACATTAAAACCCAGCCGTTTGAACTAGAGATATCCCGAAAAAAAAGTTTGTCACTGTTTCAGACGTTGCACATGAACTCCCCAAAATACCCTTCATCGTTTTTTTATCATTGGCTTGCGTTTTGACCAGAATTTCATAGATCTTGAAAATTAGAGGGGTAAACACATATATCTAACCCAATTATTCGTTCTTCAAACTTTTCCCTGCCTCAAGCGTCTCTGAAGAAACCCGAATGAAAAAATCAGCAAGGTCAAATGACATAAAAGATAAAACAACGATTTAGGAGATTCATATGTGATTCTACATACGAAGTTGAGGATTATTACTACCTGTTGAGTGAATCGCTCAATATTTTCAAGAACTCCATTACAACACCGTCTGTTGCTGCTGCAACAGTTTCAACTTCTTCTTCCACCAGTATTATTACTCAACTGAAACTGAGGCTTACATGTACGTCAATCAATATATTTTGGCGAGATTGTCAGGATTTGATTACTCCGTAAATGAAACAGTGTTTTGTGAAGTAATTTTGGGGTTAAGATATGAGTTTTTAATGGAAGTGAAGTAAATTTATGGGAGAAGCAGAAATTGAGAGGTGAAGGAAAACGGGGTTTAGATAGAGAAATTATTACATAATTTTGTGTACAGACGTACAATTGCAGTAGAAAAATAGAAAATGAAGTTTGTGACCGCCAGCTGTTTGTGTAAATGCACAACATAATGTCATTGTTTAACTGTAGTTTACTTTTAATTCAACGTCTCTGTTAAGTTTTATGGCATATTAATTCACTTCTTTGTTTGATTTTTGTTTCATTTGTAGATAGACTCAGTACAATGCAAGGCTTCAGATTTCATCCACGTCGAAGTCCAAGAATTAGTGACATAGGACGACTTGCTCTGCTAAACGGAGGCAAAACATGACCGAAGAACAATTGGCCAATGAATGAGAAAGGAACCATGTTCGACAAAGGTATCTTTTTTTTTCTTTGGATTGGTGCAGAACAGGTTGGGTACAAACTAAGCTGAGACTGGAGTGTTATGGTGTAAGGAAATGAAAGAAAAACAACGACTTAAAGTCCCAAGTCAAGAGCCATTCAATTTTAGACAATAGGTAAAACTACCACGTAATAAAGTTTTAGTTCTCATGTCCAATATTTAACTATTTGATTATTGGTTTTGAGAATTGAGGGTGTTATGCCTCTCAATGTTTCATAAGTTATATATTAATCATCCCTTATGTATGAAAGGTTGCATTTGTATTGCCATTTTGGCACAATATGCAATAGCCATGATACAGATGAATAATAATTGGAAAATAAAGGTGATAGTTAATGGTACACGAAGAAAGATTAGACTGTAGCATTGTTGCAAACGATGACAGAAATCCAAGCTTTGAATTGAGTGACATGTTAATCACATTGTTGCAGCTGGAAATATTAAAACCAACTACGTCCTGGGAAAGGAGCACGTCCATAAGACAAGGTTTCAAAGGTGTTTTTCCTAGAAAGCTGAGGTTTTGAAGTAGCACTAGAAACACTTTTATACTACCTTGGATCAGAATACGGAAATACATTTACATTAGGTATGATTACATCCAACTGTACATAATGAGTCTCTACAATATTGTAAGCATTTGAGATGGTCCGTTGGTTTTTGGAACTTTCTCAATCTGATAACGGACATACTATATGAACAAGACATTGTTATTGTTTCTTATATTGAAATGTATCTCAGGCCATAACTCACCTTCACGACTTAGTCGGCCAGTTGGAATTAATTGACATCATATGTGATATTAGCCGACGTGCAACACACGTGCATTCGACTTGTGAGATATAAGGTTGCTACCCAAAACAATATTGATGGTACACGGTTGGTCGAGCAATTAACTGAAAATGCTTTACAAACAACTCAACTATACCATGTTGGGTATGCATATGTGTTATATCATACTCGATATAACCAACTGACGACAAAGCATCGAAAGCCTGTAATTCTACCATCAAGATAAATGAACTTGATAAGTTCAAAGATGTGTACGCAACCAAACAATTTGCTCAAGTAATTTGGCAAACACAACATTATGTTCTAGAAGATTAAAAAAAGACCATCCAACGGATGCATCCGTCAATACCAGATAGGTATGAAATATGTCCATAATCACAAGATGAAAAAACCATTCAAATGCCACCAAAACCCTTCACAGGGATGTTAGTGATTCAACATTAAACATTACTAAAATTCTATTGTTAATGCTAGTTTAACTGCCAAATGTCTCAAAGAACGAGTAACAGAATCTACATCCTTTCAACAGAAGCTTCAGATTCTGTAGAGGATATCCATTAGCATTTTGTATATTCTACACATCAAGGTAAAATAGGTGTCCAAGATGATCACGACGAAACATGATTAATTCAGGGTCATTAAACATCTGGTTAATGACAATGTCATATTCGACCGTGCGATTCCTAGTAAGGTACACCCAAAAGAGAGAGCCTTAAGCTTCTCTATAACGTGTTTTTGGCACAAAATAAATGAAGTAAATACTCCATCAAATGCTCATCTGTTCTTTTAAGGTAGTTGCGCCAAATATTTCAAGATCTCACCAGATTCTACTGGAATCTTGTACTACATGGTAGATACACGCTCTTTAGGAAGCCATCTACCATATCATTCGAAATCGAAATACCATTAACATTTCATTTGAACTTTTTTCAAAGGTTATACAAAACATGAGTTCGAAAAACTGTGTTGTATCTTTTGTTCCACTTTCAATGAGACAAATATCTCCATCGTCTATAGTAATGCTGGATAGATTGTTTCCGAATTATCCTTTTAGTATAAATAGACGAGAGAAAAATAATAACGCCATTAACAAAAGCATTTAGTAGCCATGTGCCACTTCGGGAACTTTGAAACTCATGGCGTATTCTTGTAATCCAATTATTTTCGTAGACTACTTGAGGAGCCTATTTTTATGGATTATGGCTGGAACCCAAAACAATTTGGATTACCACAAGAATAGTTCCCATGTTGGACTACTTCCAGAGCCAACAATATCTCATGGATTTCTTCTGGAATCCATTATTTAAGAAATACAAAATTAAAGTAAACAAGAACTTAAAACAAAAGAAAAATAAACACGTATGGTACTAATATAACAAATCTCCAATATTGTCACCTTTAGGGTTGACGAATATATTAATTTACAGGAGCGTATCTGAACACATTCATCACAACAAAACAACCTCAATATAAGTAACATGTTACTTCAGGAACCACTGATAGAGACTGGATATCACTTTGTTACGGGTCGATCACTTCCGGAACCAACTAACTAACTGGAGTGCATAGTCACTTCAGGAACCACTGATAGAGACTGGATATCACTTTATTACGGGTCGATCACTTCCGGAACCAACTAACTAACTGGGGTGCATGGTCACTTCAGGAACCACTGATAGAGACTGGATATCACTTTGTTCCTGGTCGATCACTTCCGGAACCAACTAACTAACTGGAGTGCATGGTCACTTTAGGAACCACTGATAGAGATTGGATATCACTTTGTTACGGGTCGATCACTTCCAGAACCAACTAACTAACTGGAGTGCATGGTCACTTCAAGGACCAGCCAGCCGAAGTATGGGGTCACTTTACCGACTGGCTAACCGGAAATATACGGTCACTAGCTGATGCACACAGTCACTTCGGGACCAAAAACTAGCCAACATACACGGTCACTTCGATACCGACAAGGTAACAAATATACATCGTGTGTCCATATCACGCAACCAGTATTCTAACTTTAGGTGGAATAATTTCACTTCTGGAGATTATGAAAGCAAGAGAAATTATATTTGTGCCATCCTCAAAGATGCAAAGCAAGAGAAATTATATTTGTGTCATCCTCAAAGATGCAAATTTCTCGCTTTACTAGAATTAAAACCGTTAGTACCATAAAAAGAGAAATTGACGGTATAACTTTATGAAAGGTATTACTCACTATGGTGATTTTACATGTACTTACCAAAAACCAGTAGTACTCGGTTTTGAAAGGTAATCATAATTCCTTCACCACATGTTCGATTCAATTAATAAACTTGTATATTAACTAATACCCCTCATACAAGATTGTATACCAAGCGTAGATACGAATACAAGTTACATAACAACTTGTTTCTTTCAAGTCCATATCCTGCTTGTCATACAAAAATTAACAGGTAAGTATATGGTTAAATTAATGGATAAAACCAATCAACCAAATAGTAAAGAGTAAGGAAACAAAATCCTTTGATCCTTATATACTGCTATCTTCATATATAATCATTCGATCCATTAAGTTGAAACCATCGAAGAGCAACTCGTGTTGATAACGTAGTGTGTTTTATCGACTCATTATAAACTAAAGGTTGTTGTAAACACTAAAATGATATGCAAGTAGTATGAACATAAGAAATAGAGAAAGGAAGGGAGATTTCATTTCATGTAAATTTTGTCATACAAAGTGCGACCAGCTATAGATATTTATAGCTAAGATTCAAACCAAGTCGGTAAAGGGATAAAGATCACGAGTACAACAAATCAAAAGGGATGATTATCACTATACAGGAGACACGTAAGAGCACATGTGTCCAAATAGTGATTATGTAGGTCCCACATAAAAATGTGATCATCCACAAACACCGACTCTATATAATAATTTATTTATTTTCAAATAAAGAAGGGACGATGTTTTTTTTTTCCAACCAAAAGACAAAGGAGACCGGAAGATCAGAAGGCTAAAATAACCCAGAAGACCAAGGAAATAGGCCCAACTAAACCAAAAACTACTAATTCTAATGTTGGGCTTGGAACATGCACAAACAAAAAGAACTAAGTGAACCAGTACTAGGGGTGAGCAAAATATTTGTATCCGCGGATTTCGTCCGCACCCATCCGCGAAATGGCGGGTGGACACCCAATCTGCAAGTCTACAGACTGGACACGGGTGGGATTCTCATCAAATCTGCATGTTTTGGCGGTTTAGACGCGGGTGACATGTTAAATCCGCGGATTACCCACACCCTAAGGGTAATACTAGTAATATATAAATATGTCAAGGTTAGTATAGGAAATATGCTGGTATTATATTTAGTTAACCTAAGTTCTAAGGCTTTAATTTTAGTTTCTCATCTACTTTTCTCCGCTCAACGGAAAAAGGCTCATCGTGATCTCGTTTCTCGCTCAATTTGGATCATTTTCGGACAAAATCGAGCAAGGTTTTGCTTGTTAATTATGTATCATTCAACAACAATCCCATCACCATTACAAACTCTAATTAACCTGTAATCATCACCATTCACACTCAAATATCAACATCAACAAACCCTTTCTTTCCCCTGTTATCTCAGATTGACTTGTAAATCCACTGTTATTATAATTCTTTTATGAATCAGATCTGAGTAGCACTTCATTCATGGTGATTTTCCAAGTTATCTGTTTGTGCATAAAACTATACTAGCCTTATACCACAAATGTACAAGATAAATATGCTATTGAGTCCTTGCATTCGCTTAATACAAAAGAGTAATACCAAATGAGTTATATAAGTAAGTACCTAATACTAAGAACACCAAATTACTTCTCTAAGTATTATAGTAGATCGTTCATATAAAGGTGATAATCATATTACAACATACAAGTTTCAGTCTTAATGACTTTGAGTAAGATTACAAGATGGTATTGATAACAGTTCTCTCTGAGCTTATGGCTTAGTCCCTTTCTCTCTCCAGTTCTTGCACTCAAATGTCCGTCCCCAGCTCATTCCATTGAGCTGGGTATTTATAGGAGATATATGGCGGTTCCCAGATGTTTGCGTTCACACCTGGTGGGGTCCTCATATCTCCTTTGTCAATGCGGCATTCTTCTCTGAGGCTGCGGCACCTTACTTACTTTCTAAAGAAGTCTTCTCCTAAGTGCGGCTCATGCTCCTCTCCACCGCCAAGAACTTGACACGCGTCCCTTGACCTCTGACTTCCTCTGACCGAGCCTTAATGTGGGTAGTTGGGTGTTCCCCATGCCGAACAGCTGTCTCTTGAGGTCTTGTCCCATCAGTTCTGTCGTGGATGGATCTCGACCCTTCATCTGGATTCTCACTCTAGATGGATAAGGACTCCTTAGATCTTAACCCTCCATCCAGATCCTTACTCGAGATGAGAAGTAGACTTAGATCTCACTCGGTGCTTCATTCCTACCCTGCTTATCTTACTTCCTCTTCTCAGATGCTTACACGTGGGTGGTGGGTACTTTGTACCAACAGTTTGCCCCTGTCGGTTTGCATTCGGGTTTGGGTTGCCCCAAGGGTAGAATGGTAATGACACCTCACTTCTCCCCTTTTATCCCCACGTTGCATTCTTTTTTCCTTGGAATTCGCGCCGGTTACTATCCTTTGACTTCTGCCTATATATGGAAATCGAACACAAATAAGTTCATTTACTTTTATTCTCTTTTCTTATTCTCTGAGTCTTACTCAGTCTTTAGTACTAGGAAAATCTTTCCTTTTGTTTTCTTCTTCTTCAAAGACCTTTTCTCCTGATAGTGACGGTAGTTATCGTGGCTGCTGTCGTTGTTTGTTGGTGTCTCAGCCGTGTAGAGGTGAGTCTTTTTACACTATAATCTTGTTTATATGTTTTCAAGGATTAATAGAGCTTCAGTTTTTGTGATTGAGTTCTGATGAATCTAAAGAGTTTGTTAGTTTTTAGGGTTTTCTCACTGTTTTTTCGCCCAGTTGCTCAAGGATTAGGATTTTGGCTGAAATTAGGGTTTTTATTATTGCATGGGTATAATCGAAATTAGGGTTCATAAGTACTCTTTTCCTGGTTGCTTTGATGGCGTCGTTTGTTGATACTTGATTTCTTTTACACAATCGTCTTGATTTGCTGAGACTGATTCAAACAAATTCACGCCTTTACTCGAATCCATTGCCCCAGCCACTGTCCTGCATGAGTGTGTGTGATATTCTCTTTATGCTCCGGGGATTAGAATCATAGCAGAGAACATATTTATACAAAAGTATATATACTTTGCCCCTGTTCTCTGTTATGATGATGTTCCCATGGAAATGTTGGATTAGCCTTCTCATATGAGTACGGTCCTGCTGCCTCAAGCTTCTTGTGCCTCACTACCATAGTTTGCGTGGTGTCACTGCTGTATTAAAATAGTCTTGCTCCATTACTCGCTATGTGGCTTTGTATGTTAGTTTGAATGGTTTATTTTGTTAGGGTAATTTGATTTTGAGCTGTCATGCCTGATCTGCTGGGTATAATGTATGGGTTTATTAGATGTATGTCCTATTTCCATTTCTGCTCCCGTATGAATGTGGGGTGACGCCGTATTCTGGTGACATATGTTGGTGCCTTTAGGGATTATAATCAGGGCAAGGAGCAAATATACAAAAGTACATATACTTGCCCTTGCTCTTTGTTGTGGTTAAAATCTCATACGTAAGGCCGTTGAACTGATTGGTGCTCAGAATTTTATGCCCCACTCTTGTTTTAGTGAGGACGTATCATTGATTCAGACTTTTAGTGCCCCCCTCTTATTATGTGAAAATCTGCTGATTAAGGCTTTTCATGAGTCATTATTCCATGGGGTCATATCATCGCTTTTAACCTTTTAGTGCCTCACTCTTGTTTAGTGAGACTCTATTATTGACTTAATCTTTGCATGCCTTTCTTTTGCGGCACTATTGACTTAAGTTTTTCTTATTTTAGGGATGTCTTCCTTAAACAAAGGAGGTATCAAGGAGCCGAGGAAACTTAGGTCTACCACTGCTGAGCCTTCTGGATCTGTAAAAGATGATGCTAAGAAAAGTATACTAGCCTGTTTCTCACTCTTCCCTGTTTCTAGCGCCAAACTGTTTGTGCATAAAACTATACTAGCCTTATACCACAAACGTACAAGATAAATATGATTGCATTCGCTCAATACAAAAGAGTAATACCAAATGAGTTATATAAGTAAGTACCTAATACTAAGAACACCAAATTACTTCTCTAAGTATTATAGTAGATCATTCATATAAAGGTGATAATCATATTACAACATACAAGTTTCAGTCTTAATGACTTTGAGTAAGATTACAAGATGGTATTGATAACAGTTCTCTCTGAGCTTATGGCTTAGTCCCTTTCTCTATCCAGTTCTTGCACTCAAATGTCCTTCCCCAGCTCATTCCGCTGAGCTGGGTATTTATAGGAGATCTATGGCGGTTCCCAAACGTTTGCGTTCACACCTGGTGGGGTCCTCATATCTCCTTTATCAATGCGGCATTCTTCTCTGAGGCTGCGACACCTTACTTACTTTCTAAAGAAGTCTTCTCCTGAGTGCGGCTCATTCTCATCTCCACCGCTAAGAACTTGACACGCGTCCCTTGACCTCTGACTTCCTCTGACCGAGCCTTTAATGTGGGTAGTTGGGTGTTCCCCATGCCGAACAACTGTCTCTTGAGGTCTAGTCCCACCAGTTCTATCATGGATGGATCTCAACCCTTCATCTGGATTCTCACTCTAGATGGATAAGGACTCCTTAGATCTTAACCCTCCATCCAGATCCTTACTCGAGATGAGAAGTAGAGGCCTTAGATCTCTCTCGGTGCTTCATTCCTACCTTGCTTATCTTACTTCCTCTTCTCAGATGCTTACACGTGGGTGGTGGGTACTTTGTACCAACATTATCAATCAGTAGTGGTACCTTTAATTTTAGATCTAGGGTTCATGGTCATGACGATGGTGATTTTGGGGTTATTTTTTGTTTTTGATCGATCTTGGCTTGTTTTGTCTATCTGGGTTGTTGTTTTGTCGGTGGATTCAACCTTGTTCCCGCTGCTTCCTCAATTACTTCTCCAATGACTGCTATTTTATCATGTTAGTGGTGATTGATTTGAAGTTGGTGGTGGCTGGTGGTTTCATGTGGGTTTGGTTGCTAGTGGTGTTTGTAAATTGTTTTCATGTGATGCCGAATTGGATCTAACTAATGGAAATTGTAAATTTTAATAACTCAATATTAATTTGGTAAATATGTTCTAAATTGTAATAACTTAAGTCTGATTTTGAATTTTTTTTTTCTTGAGAAATATGTAAATCCGCGGATCACCCGCGTTCAATTCGTATAATCCGCTCATCCACGGATGTCAAATCCGCGGGTGATTGGACCGAACACGGTTGGATTTTTCAAATCTGCAACTTTGACAGATTGGACGCGGGTGACCCCTAATCCACATTCGCCGTCCGTTGCACACCCTTAACTAGTATGGCTTAGAGGTTTGGCGGCGCAGCTTCCAAGAAGGGAGTGAATCAGACTAAGAACAAAGTCAACTTCAACTAAGGTGATCTGATTTCACTAGAGAATAATAACCAGCGATATTAGCAAAACCCAGTGCCAAAGGTCCACTCGGTGACCAACCTGCCGACATATTCTCTCTTGTTAAGAAATCACATCACAACATCAAGAACAACCTCCAAATTGAATGAAATCCCATGAATTATGAGCTTTATGACAACATCATTGGAAACAATACCTAATTGAGTCTTTAGGGCCGGTGAAATAGAAGTTTAGGCAAGAAGAAGAAGAAATTTCATGGCGAAATTGGAATTTTCAGAAGGGAAAACCCTAAAATAACTAGTTTGCAATGGGGAAGCGTTTTTTGGGATTCAATTATGTCTAAACAATGTCTCTGTTGCATCAATTTTTATTTTATCATATTTTGAGATAACTTTGTTTGCATCACCCTTCATATTTTATCAATGTCTCTCAATAACTTTGTTTCCATCCCTTCTAAAAAATAATAAAAACTTTGTGTTGCATCTGTCTTTAATGAACTTTATATTTGCTCTCTACCTACTAGATTACTGCTGCAGCAGTAGAGGGGTCGACCGAGAAACAAATTATTTTTGACAATGGTATTTCTTTCAAAAATCTTGTCGAGCATTATTTTCCCGACACAGGAATTCCCATTCAAATGAAATTTTCTTAGTCAAATCCAGACTTCAAATCAAGTTTAAGAAATTATCAACCATTAATACACGATTCCCAAACTAAATCTAGTATCACTGATTGAATGGTACACGCTTCTTAGTGTTTTTGGTACAAAATGTAACCATTTAATAAATTTGTTGGGTGTATTTCTTTTCATTTTTTTTTTGGTCTAGTGCATATTAGTTGTTTTTTCATCAATTAATAACTGGGTAGTAAACACTATAGATGCAACTGGATTAACAGATATGGGATATGTTGGAACAACTTTACTTGGACAAGCATAAGCAATGAAAAAGGCTATAAAAGAGCCAGGCTTGATATGGCATTAGTAAATTATCAGTGGAACAAACATTTCCCTGATTCAAAACTTTACCATCTCACCACCGTCCAATTCTTCTAGAGACAAAACCACCAATATCGAGACCTTCAACAGTTGGAAGTTCTTTAGATGTTGGCTTCGAGATCAAATGTGTGCTCAAAAGATTACAGAGTAAACATTATGATGAATCACCTAATCTAATTCTGTCTAACAATTTGAAAGATACTAGACCAAATCTTTCCAAGTGGAATAAGAGGTAGTTTGGAAACATTAACAAAAATCTTAAGAAACTAGATAATCGGCTTCAACATTTTCAGTCTTTGCCTCCAAATGGACACAATAGCCAATGTATTCAGCAAACATTAGAAGACATAGAACATTGGAAGAAAATTCGGGCAGAATTTTGGCAACAAAAATCGGGTGAAAACTGGGTAAAAGAAGCAGATGATAATACCAGATATTTCCATTCTAAAGTGAATAAAAGAAAAGCTAAGAACAATATTACGACACTCAAAGACTCTAATGATAAATGGTATACAAGTAAGGAAGAATTGTCTAAACTCCTTACAACATATTTTTTAGCATTTCAACTACTTCTCACCCCATACTTAGAGACTCTGATTTTGATTGTGTCAACTCCATCATCACTGAGGAGGAAAATTCTGAACTTCTTTGGATTCCTTCAGCTGATGAAATCTACTCAGTTGTTAAAAGTATAAATAGTTGGAATCCACCGGGAACAGATGGATTTCCGGCTGGTTTCTTCCAGACTCAGTGGGATATAATAGGTCAGGAAATTATTAATGTGGTACAACAATTCTTCATTACGAAGAAGTTGCCTACTCAGTTGAATACCACAAATAAATGTCTCATACCTAAAACACTCCATCCCTTCCCACTTTCAGATTACAGGCCCATTGGGTTATGTAATATCACATATAAAATCATATCAAAATTATTAGTTTGCCGGATGAAACCTTTGATGCAGAAGATCATATCTCCACATTAAGCGGCTTATGTTCCGAAACGCATGATCAATGATAATATTATCATCGCTCATGAAACTATTCATACAATGAAAAGATCAAAGAAGAAAACTGATCAAGTTGCTGTCAAACTTGAAATGTCAAAAGCGTTTGATCGGCTTGAGTGGCCATTCTTGATAAAAATGCAGTCTAAATTAGGATTCAGCCAAGACTGGTGTGAACTAATCTCTGAATGCATCTTTACTACAAGAATATCTATTCTTCTAAATGGTAGCCGATGTGAAGAGTTGTCTCCATCTCGTGGTATTCGGCAGGGAGATCCACTCTCTCCCTACTTATTATTCATCATAGCTATGGAATATCTCACAAGAAGATTAGTTACGACACATGAGATGGGCAAATTTCAAGGTATTCGGGTGGCAACATGAGTACCAAGAATCACTCATCTACTTTTCGCAGACGATGCACTTCTATTCTTTGAAGCAACATCCTCAGGCACACAGGCAATTCTACACATTCTGGAGGATTTTGGCAGACTCTCGGGGCAACTGATTAATTTCAACAAATCAACAGCCTTCATTAGAGGAATTATGAATAACCTGGGAATTAAAAAGCTAAGCAACTCAGACAGATATCTAGGCCTTCCAATTCTATTAGGAAGATCTAAAAATCAATCTTTCGCCTCTATTACAGATAATTATCAGAATCGTCTAAAAGGATGGGAATCTAAAGCCTTAAATCAACCAGCAAGGACGACCCTAGTCAAGACAGTTCTCAACAC
>JAJJMA010195693.1:0-11925 GCA_023529015.1 Papaver nudicaule | reverse complement strand
TTTGGGGTTTGTTTAACAATGCAGGAACTTGTTATGCAGCCAGAAAGACATTTGAGTCTGAAATGTAGGTTGTTGCACGCAACACATCGCTATGCACCCGTTCAGTTTGTGCAGTGGCTGATTGAAGTCACCATTGAGAGAGGCACTTTTTCTGGTTTGTTTGCTTTGGATTCATGTTTTTATTGCTTTCGTCAAGCTTTGGATTTATATATGTTTTTGTTTGGTGAAGCTTTGAATTTATGTTAATGTATTATGTTTGTCGAGTTTTAATAATTTTTTTATTGAATTTTGGGGTTGTCTTTCAAAAAAGGGATTGGAGTCCAGCTTGTTGTCAGGCTTCCATTTAATTCTTGTAATTCTGTTGATTCTGATTCAAGAGTGATTCTATCATTCACTATACTTGCATCAAAATACTATTCAAAAACATTTTTAAATATGTCAGTGACCTTGCATAAACACCTTGAGTATGATGGACAAACAATTTCTTTCTAAATTTTCTAACCCTGCCATGTCTATTTGTTCTTATTATTAGGATAGCTTGAATATTTATTGGCTTGGCTTAGCTTGCGTAGAATCACAGTAAGTGTAACGTAAAACTGTGACATACCATAGACTGTTTTTCGTAGTGTCTGATGAAGGCTGGCCAGATTGTAACCCAGTTTCCAGAATAGCTAGGTTGGCTTTGCCCAAAAAAACTTCCATTTGATTATTGCCAAAGATCATTTTTAATAGCGTTTGGGTAATCCAGGGGCGTTTAGAAAAATCAAGTTGTCTATTTCACCAAGTTGATTAGGACCTGCAGTACATCATTATCACCCTTTGTATTCCAGTCATATATACGAGATGTAAATGGTAGCTGGATGTAAAAAATGATAATCAATTTCACAAAGCATTATTGGACAAGTGCTATATACGATAAACAAAGGGCTAACAGCTTTAATCAAGCTAATACCTTCATTATACAATTCTACTTGATTAATTTTTTTATTGTTAGTCATACGAAAATCAACTATCATTTCATTAGTTTGTTCAAAATAAAATAAAATAACTAGTCAGCTTTTGAATGGATAGGGAAAAGCTGGCTGATGCCGGCACACCATTTTCAGAGATGGATGGCATACTTAAGGCTCAGGTCAGGTGGAGCATTTCCATTTACTATTCATGGGGTCCCAAGGAATCTATGACAAGCAAGGGAAAGTTTTTGCACTTGTCCTTGAGGCTTCTCACTGATCCTAACGTTCCATAGCTCTTCCAACTGGTGTTCCGACTTCCGAGTATGTATGACACTCCCGTTGTAGCTGAGTACAGGAACCAGGCTATGTATTACAACAGGGATCCCAAAATTATAAAGTGCCCACACCGGAAGATGAGACGGCCACCGCTCCCTAGAGGTGAATTGTGCTAAGAAATTGATTTGAGCCAACAATTAGCAGAGCTCTTAGAAGAAGAGGACAGGGAAATAAAACACTGATGGGGCTGAGGCGGCTATGTTCTAGCAAAACATTTTGCACCACCTTTGCCATTTACAGCTCTCCTCTTAGTAATATATCCGCGTCTCTGTATTGGTTTGAATTACACGTTGATGTACATGTCTTTATGTTCCTTTTCTTTTTGTAAAATGTTTCAGGAGTGTACCGGTGTTTGTATAACTTAGTTTTTAGTAAAAGGTAGGGATCGGCAATGAAGTCAGTCTCCTCTGGGATGTACAAGTTGTTGTGTTAGTCATCTAAATCTTGTCAGAGTGTTTGATTGAAATTTCTACACCGATTTCAAGTTTTAACCATACTTCTGTGCCATTGAGTTCTTTGTTTTTGAGTTTGTTTGTGTAATTTAAGGCAGATTATCGATTTTGTCCCAGAAAAAATTGCCGTTTGATCAGAAAAGCAGACGGCAATGACAATATCAACTTAACAACAATCATTCTTATTAATTCCTTAATTACAATCACTCTGATAACAATTCTTATAGTTTGTAGACCCACACTGTGATTTAAACAACCTTAATTAAGAGGGAAATTTATCCAGTACTTTGGACGCAATTATACGAGGGAAATTAACACAGACAAACTCAAAGACCCAATCGTCAACCAATAAACACCAGATGTGATACCATGTCGAACATCATTCTTGCAGTAAATCTCGGATAGTGGTGGGGGTTGTGTTGCTTCATCTGCAGCATTCACAAATTATTGGATACCCAATAAATCTAAGGAAAAAATTATCGCCAGTGCAAACCATAGAACCAAACCCACTTGCATTGGCGTTACAATAAGCTTCACAATCATCGCACGAGGATAAATCTCTAGAACTGTTCAACAGTTCTGCCCCATTGCAAGTTATCTCCAATGAGGGCGGAGTCGAACTAACATCCCTGT
Organism: Papaver nudicaule; assembly: GCA_023529015.1. Lineage (NCBI taxonomy): Eukaryota > Viridiplantae > Streptophyta > Magnoliopsida > Ranunculales > Papaveraceae > Papaver > Papaver nudicaule. Next base: position 9,551 of record JAJJMA010195693.1, on the reverse strand, counting down.
GTTAACAATATACATGTAAAAATGCAGTATTGGACAAATATATCCGTCTTTACTTTCATTAAATTTTATTTATGTATCTTGTAAGAAAGTTTGCAATTAAAGAAATGAACTGTAAGGTAGATCGATTATAAGTTACCTGAGGTGGAGAACCAACAGAACAAATACGAAGCCGACGACAGCAGGAGAGAAACTGAAATGAGGCTTTGCCATAGTCTAGAGTTCAGTTGATAGCAATACCTTTGATCCATCAATTTCGTTTGATTTATAGGGGATCAAGTTGACATATGAGGTTTATTGTCAACATACGAAATTGAATATTTGAAACCACTCACTTATTACCGTATTCTACGCCGCTTGTTTACAAAGTTGGTGCGTAATAATGCATCTATATTAGTCCATCAATTGGCAGTTCATGTGCTGCTAGATCATGTTTAATGATAATTCGTAATATACATAACGACGTACAACGTAGTAGACAGTGTTGCTTGCTGTTGACAGAGAAGTAACGCAATGATGGACGATACCAATGGACAGTCTGGAAGTACTGAAAGAAATGCTCGTCAGGCGCCATATGCAATTGACTTTGGTATAAACATATAACAGTACTTCACTTGGTGCTTCAGATCTATATATTCATAGTACTTGATCTTGCTAAAGAGACAAGGAAGTTTTCATAGCTAATCACCATATCTATCTATGTCTTGGTATAGAGATCCAGAGTTGTTCATATTCTACTGGGATTTGAGTTATGGGTATGGGATTGGAAGGATTAGGAAAAGCTACAACACCCCTCTTGGCTCTTGGCGGTGGAGATATCACCTATGAAGAGGGACAACTAGATTTCTCTAAACATCTTTCTCTAGGCAGTAACGGCGAGAGTGATTATGATGCTCTCAAGTCTCACTTGGTTAAAAATGTTGATGTGATTACTCATGAGAACGTTAAGTATGTAAATTGTCAAGGTTTGGTGGTCAACTGGGCATACGGGAAAATCTTTAGGAACCTGGTCACGGGTCGATGAACTACACTCGATTTTCTACAGTCTACCTGGTATTGTCAATCCTTGTGATCAAACAGTATTAGCTGAGCAACGAGCTGCTGAGGAAAATTCTGAGTTAGCTGCAGAATTAGCTGTGTGTCGGAGAGAACGTAATCTGGAGAGGGTTAATGAAGCCCTTGAGAAAAGAGTTTCTGAATTAGGGAAGATGGTTACCAGTCTCAGATCCAAAAACTATTTAGCCAACCAGAAAAACATCTGATTGAGTCTGCAGGGCAAGTAAAGCGTCCTTAATCTCTCGTTCATTGCATCAGAAGATCGAAGAATTCATAACAAATTGTTTGGTGCAAGTGTTTTCATTAGTTCTTGTTGTTTGCTTTAGATTTTATGTTTGCGTTGGTTCAATTGTGAGATACCAAATTTCAAAGATAACCCAAATTTGAATCATGAATGTAAAATTCGGAGAATAGAAGAAAGATATGCAAACATCTCCCTTGATGGGAGGAATATGGTTAAAATTGTTTATGATTTGGAAGAGAGTTTTAGTTTTTAGAAACACTCATCCAAAGATCCAAACCCACGATTTTTTTTTAATTATTTTGCATAAAAACAATTTTGATACAACTATCACGGGAAATGTTTATAGAAACAAAAATCAATTTGTAATTCCACCATGTAGTTCCGTTCCTACCCATGCATCATACGTAAAGGTTTATATGCCAAATGGTATCTTGGAATTGGAATTCCACCAATTTAGTGGGGAAGGAAAATCCAATATTTCGTCCATTTGCGGGTGGCCCAAAATTTCTTGTTTTCTATACAATTGAAGGGTAAAACAGATAACAAAAAGATCTTAGGAGGAATCGATCTCTAAGCTAATATAAGCTAATAACTTGGTCTTTACCAATATACTGTGAGTATTATTTGCTTAGTATTTCGTTAGTACTAATCATATAATAGGAACCAACTCAGTTGCCCTCTTTGGAATTCGTAAACCTTTTTAAAAAGCATCGACGTGCATACTCTCGTACTATATAGTTTTATATGGTTTTCAGTTTTCCTCTTTAGAACTGGTAAAACGATTTCAAAATACATCAAAAATTTCGTGCGGCCTTCGTCAGCATCTTCGTCAATGTTCACTCAATTGTTTTTCGAGTCCACAACTGTATCAGAGTTCTGAGCTTTAACGGATAGCTAGGGGTGCTTACTTTCCAAATGCATTTATTTCATACTGTAGTTTTTTTTTTTCCTTAATGTACTGGTAACACAAAAAAAAGCCTCATTATTTTAGTTCGCCTAGAACACCCCAAGACCTTAAGACGGCCCCTAGCATATAGCTCTGTCCCTGCCCATGCATCATACGTAAGGGTTTATATGCCAATTGGTATCTTGGAACTGGAATTCCACCTCTTTGGTGAAAGAAATTTCCAAAATTCCGTCCATTTCCCGACTGGTTGGCTCTTGGCTACTTCTAGCCCACGTGAAATGATTCCTTGAGCACATTACTACAACTACCTATAAATTAACTATGATCACAATTAATGCCATAATTAATGACAATTAGTACTAAAATGCAAACCATGGGCGACACTACTTGACAGAAGTAGCGCAAAGATCGGCGATATTGCTGGACAGTGTATGGCGTTTAATTTAATTTAATTACCTGTTAAAAGCGAGATGGATGTTAATTTGACCGTTATCATAAAGTCAACAACTGTTGACTAGACGGTCAACGTGAGTCTACGATTCAAACACAGCAAAAACCACTTCTACGATCCAGACTTTAATTTTCTTCAAAACTAATTACCGTTTTAGAAAAAAACTCAAAAAAGAAAGAAACCATGCATTAATAGATTGGCCTTGCACCACTTTTTGTGACCCTTACTCTGGTGTTTAGTACGTGCAATAATTTCACCTATAGGTGGATTGTAATGGATATTTACTAATTTAATAATCTAATGCATATGTCTGTTCATACTTCATACACTAGCGTAGCGGTAAAACATTTTGGTGTTATTTTATAGATTACTTGATTATTTTCTTAAATATTATCATGGTTCTATATATACAAAGGGAAACTTTTGTAGACATATCATTAGGGAATATTAATTGCTCGATTTGCAAGATTTTGTTACTGCACATATTTTTAAAATTTAAGAGAGTTTTTGATTATGTTATTAGAGATGACAACCAAGTTACAGACTTTATTTCTAAGTTTGTTAGACAATCTAAGATATATCTAGATATGACAGTTCTTTTTCCATTTATTATTTTAGATTTATTACCAAAGGATCATAACTCTGTTAATTTTAATTAATAAAGGTCAAATATTGTATCTAAGAAATAAAAAATAAAAAAAAATTAAGGGAGATAGCCAGTCAAGCACATAGACATTTGGGGATGTTGGACTTTGTAACAATCATGTAACCGCTGCCAATGCATCCGCAGCCTGATTTGTCTCCCTGTAAACATGTGTGATTTTGATATGGTCCAAATCACTCTTGAGAGATCTAATCTCATTAATCATATCTTCCAAGTACCATGGCATGACTTCCACATTTAGGATGAGCTGTACAAGACTCTTAGAGTCATCTTCAAACCAAACCTTAAGCCAATTAATTGAACTGATTTGCCATTTTTGCTGCCAATAGTAGAGCCCATGTCTCCGCCACAATTGTTGTTCTACACCCAAGAGGCGCTGCATCGCCTGAATAACATTTGCATTAGAGTTCTTGCTTGTAATTAATTCCCGCCCCTGCAAGCCCATGTTGTCCTTTTGCTGTACCATCTGTATTGATTTTAATCCAGTCCGGTGGTGGTAGTTCACATGTAACATTGATTGTGTGAGTTTGTGGATTGTGACTTCCTTGTCTTGGTTGTGGGGAGCATCCAGAAGATATGGAGCTAGATGAGTCTGAGCCCAAACAAACTCTTTCCACATTGTAATTGTCAGTTGCGCTATTTGGCATGGGGTGGAGCTTCTATTTGTGTAGAGTTTAGCATTTATATCCAGCCAAATATGCCAAATGTGTATATGAGTAGTCCACGTTCTTCATCCTCTAATTGTAGCTGCAGCAAGAACTGGATATCAATGTATTTTTGTTGTTGGATACTGTCCACATAGAGTTGTTGGATGTGTTGTTGGAATTGGTTGAAGATGATGTTCCAGATGAGACCAACTCCGGCTTTCTTTCATCAGATCCTTGTTTCTGATAAAATAGGATTTGGTAACCCCAGAACTGTAACTCTTATAGCGTGTTTGGGTAGTAGGAATGGAATCCTATATACCCAGGAATCCTATTCCCGAAGGAGGGGGAATCCTAAACCCACCACCCTCATGGTTTTGGAATTTCCTTACTTTTTGGGAATTCTATTCTCAACCTTTCTATATTCCTATGAACAAAACATAGGAATGGAATTGTATTCATGGGAAAACGATTTCACTCCCTCCAAACAAACACGCTATTAATGTAAACTCTACTTGATCAATAAATATGACTACCTTTCTCGGAAAAAAAAAACTAGTTAAGAACCGGAACCGGATAAATTATCGATTCTGGTTTAAACCTCTAGAAGACTAGAATTGGAAGTGGACACCAGTGTGAGTCTAGAAATCTCTGAGATCACACCCAATGGTCCTAGATGAAGAACTACTCAAGAACACTTAAGTACAAACACATCTAAGATAAAGTAAAGAAAGCAAAGACAATCAAACACAAGTAAATGCAAAAAGGGTAAAAGAATCAAGACACAGGCATGTTTTTTAACAAGGTTCTTCCTCACGGTGGAGGCTTACATCCTTGGTATTTCATTAATCATGAGTGTGGTTACAATGTTAGCTACCTTCACAATTAACTAAATGATCTTCAAGTCTTGATCTACTGTCTTCAGTCTTGATCTACAGTCTTCAGTCTTGATCTACAGTCTTCAAGTCTTCTTCAAGTTCACACTTCACAAGTCTCAAACCTAGTTGTAGGATGTCGTATCCGGTCTCCTAGGTTTTCTCTTGCGAGTTCTAACTTGGTTCTCTAACTCCTAAAGAGCTGGGTATTTATAGGCAAGAAGGTTAGGTAGTACATATTCTAGTGTTACAAGGGCTATGGAAACTAAGTTATTTCTATTTATTCCTCGAGATACACAATCCCTTCTAGGAGTCTTCTTTTCTGGACGTCAGTCTTCTGAGACACCTCCCAGAGGTATCTCTGAGCCTTCCTTAGACATCGTATAGCCTCTGGCCTTCGATCTTCTAGTTATGTCATCTCTCAGAATCCCCTTTATAATGCACCTTCCAGAATATGACTCCTTTTAGCTCTTCTCGTACTGTATCTTCTCTGAGGGTATCCTCTGAGGCCAGTCCCCAATGGGACCTTCCAGAGGATATCCTCAGTCTTGTAGGCTCCAGACTGTTTGACCGCAAAACAAGTTAAACCCTAAGTTTGACTGGTGCTAAACAGCTGTATTCCTCTATCTGACTTGGCATTTAATGCCTCTGTAGTACCCTCAACCTACCCGTGCTTTTGACCTGTCGCACTTTACACGCGTCTCATCCTTAAGTGGGGTGCGGTCAGTTACTTTTAGGGATTATATCATACCTCTCGGTGTATCCTTAAGAAGATTTTGTAAGGTTATTGCCAGAAGGAAAACGTAGATCAAGATCTTCCATGCAAAACAGAGTAAGTTTTTTGAAAAAGGAGGTTAAGAGATATGTTTGTGCCGTGCGTGGTTATATGTTCCCTTTGCAAGACGGGTGGACAATTGAGGATGCCGTAAGTAAATGTTAAATTTCTTTGCTACTACTTAAGTTCTTGTTATTACTTTACTAACTACTTGTTATTTTTTTTCGCACTCAAGTATCGTGAAGGTCGCAGGGACTACGAGGCCGGACCACCGCCAAGAGGCTGGAGGTTCAACGATGTTTACAATTTCTGGAAGAACCGATTGCCTGGAATGAACCCAGAGGAGATTTGGAATTAACCCTCTTGCCGTTCATTTTATGTTGCGACCCCTCTTGCCGTTCGTTTTAAGCTTTTTGCCCCTTCAATCATAGTAGTAAGTGCAATGGTATGTCGGATTGATAGGTTCCACATTAATCCTCCATCCTGGATTGTAAACTTTATGTAATCGACCTTATCTATTGTGTAATACGCTTCTGTTATGTAATAAAAGCTAATGTACATAATCCTAACCCCCAAAAAAATTCCAATTGCGTCTCAAGGTTGTATGAGGTTGTATACAGAAAAAAACTGAATGGGTAAATGTTATTCGAAAGACCAGAATCGGGAGTGTAAGCGGAGTGTGACAACAAATGTATCACAAGGGTAGCCGGTGTAAGCAGGTGTAAATTAAAAAAGGTCAAACTGAAAGAGATGATAAGTATCTCACTTTCTGGAAAGCGAGATAGTTTGTCTCGCTAAAATGAAGCGAGGGAGTTTCCATCGCTTTCTGAGCGATACAAAATGTATCGCTTTCCTCCAGGTTCCGTGAGGGCAACTGGGAATTCAAGGAAGCTGTGAGGGAAGAGGAGAGAGGGGAGGGAATAAACGAAGGTTTTCAGTCACATCATTCCCTCATTTCTCTCCATAGAAAATAGCATAATGCCCTATCTCTGGTCCGCACTATATATGGACTCAAAGGGGGTGTCTTTTACTACTGTATCAGACAGGAAAATGGTAAATCCTACATAAAACAATTTCCGGGTTTTGTTCCTCGGCTCAGAGACATGGCATCAAACCGAAAAAAATAACGACCAAATCCGCCCATTTTGTTGATATGGGATTATGGTTGTTATCTAAACCATAGTGTTTGCTATCCGATTAGAACAAATTAAATGTCATTGCAGGTGTCATTGTAGTACAGTGGTAAAGTCGTTGGGTGATGACACCAACGATCTGAGTTCGAAACTCGTCTGCATCGGGGTGGGGGAGATTTTTCTTTATTTTCTTTGCCTAGCTACCTGGGTTTGTAGGTAGTGGGCTTCGGTCCAACTTTTATATAACCTTTCTAATTCAAAAAAGAAAATTAAATGTCAATTTGGACGCAAATAAACTGAAACTTTTACTGAAATATAATGGCGATATATCGGCCACCAATGGTAATCAAGGTGGTCTATAAATAAAATTAAATAACGTGCACTGAAGAGAGAAAAGTTATATATTTGATTAACAACAACGACTCCAATGCTAGACATACTCAAGAAGGTAACAATGTGACTCATCATTTGAAGACATACTGAAGAAGAGGAAAAATGGATTCACTTAATGCTGCTTCAATCGTTACGGATAAGGAAATGGACTCGGATGTGCCTATGCCACCTTCAAAATCAAGGAAACTCGATGAAGATCAACAGATTGAATGTGGTGGTACCTCATCTTCCTTTCTTCATAATGAAATTGCAGATTCCGCCTCCAACTCTCATGTTACCTTAAGTGCTGGATGGAAGCACTCTATTCCTGACTTGGCGGTGGAAGATTACCAGGTTCAAGATGATACCTAACATAAATGCGAGTGTTTGGTGGAGGCCAACACTCGCATAACAAATGAAGAACTTGAGTTTGAACTATCAGATTCAAGCTCCTCATCTGATAGTTCTCATGCTAAGGGTTTACACCCTAAGTTTTTTGGGGTTCGTATGCTTTGCAGTTTTAATCACACATGATTACCTTACCTTGGGAATAACTTCATTTTTGATGGATTTCCAAATTGATTTATGGATTTGAACCACCACTTATCATGGAGTAAACCCTCTGGTGATTCGGCGAGAAACAACTTCGAAATAAAAGGAAATCAAGAAGGGGGGAAACGGAGTGGAGGGAGGAGAAAATAAGAAGAGGGAAGAAGAGAATGGAAGAATAGAGGAGATTCGCGCGTTGTCTGTGATATATTAACTATATTGTGTCCACTGAATAGTCGCTACAGTCAAAGTCAAATTTTGACTTTGAGGGCCACTCAGTGGCCGCAATATTGTTTTTTGCGGCTACTTGCTGACCACCTATTTGTAGCCTCAAAATATAGTGGTTGGAGTTTTCGCTCCATTTTGATTGGCCATAATGTGGCTTTTTTAGCTGCTTTTTGACAACGGTAATACTTCCTCTTAGAGGAAGATAAACTGATAAATTTTTTTTTCTTTTTGAGAACCGGGAGAAAAGAGAGAAAGAAAAAAAATAAAACTCCAATTTATCATTGGGGTAATTGAAACTGCAAGTACTAAAGTTGAACTTTGTATTGTGTTGAGTGATACCTGAGAAAGGGATGGATGAGAGTGTATTATACTGGTATTGGATGAGAAAAGAATGAATAAAAGTGTATCGTACTGGATGCGAAAGGGATGGATGATAGTGTATTGTACTGGATGAGAAAGGAATGATTGGGGTGCACACAAGGTTGGGTTTATATAGAAAAACGAAAGCGAGGAAAGGTATTGTATATCGCTTTGACTGTTTTGATCGGTCAAGCGATATACTTTGTATCGCTTTAAGAAAGCGATATAGTTTATCTCGCTGAGCGAGATAGATTCTCTCGCTTCAGTGGTGCCTCCATAACCAACATGCGGGTGGAGGGGCACTGGGGAAACATTGTTGACTTTATTTTCCACTCCTCCATAGATAACAGCCTTAGCAGTGGAAGTGTGGAACGAGTCTAGCTAGCTGGGTCTACTCAGGGGAGTGGGCCCAGCTATGTCGTATAAAAAGAAAATGGAAAATGTCGGGGGCTGAAAAATGTCCATTCAACAAAAGTTGAGAGATAGAGATAAAAAACTCACACCTTATCTAGTCCAGTCCAATCCAGGAGTTTTCCGGTTTTCAGTGTCCGATCAACTCCAGTTCTCCCTCCAGTCTTTGCCGATCTCAGTGGTCAGAATCATATATGAGTATTACTTTTCAGGGAAATTAAGTTTAGGGTTTTCATTAGACCTAATTTCAGAATGTTTTTAACCAAAGAGGAAATCTGATGAGGGAAATGAATGCTACTACCTTGATCTACTTGCCAAAGTAAGTGATTATGATGTTTTTACATTGTTAACTTAGATTATACTTATGTTATCAAATTGAATTAGATGTTGCTTAGATCTCGTCCCTTAGGATACATTCTATGATTGATCTACATGCAACTCAAAAGAATTTGGTCTTGATCTGTAGATATATCAGCTACAAGCACGACTCTCCAGCTTATTCATTGTCCCAACTCAAATTAGTCTTACGTCTGTTATGGAGAGTGATCAATTTCTGGACACAATATGATAGACAGAAAACAGCTCGGCAGGTAGAATAATAGTATAACTAACAAATTCCAATTATATATCGGAAAAGTTTTCAATGTTTTCTCTTTAGTTATCCACAGGCATTGTAGGAAAATCCCTATGTTCCTAACCTTATAAGAATAGAATTAAACTAGTAATTAGGTCGTAAGTAAACCTAGATACAGGTTTTTTTCTTCTAGTGGACATGGAGATATACCTAAAAGCGGATCAAACGAAAGGGTTTGGCATTTTCAAGTATATGTTTCTTGCCGGTTATGAGCATGACATCAATGAAGTAAACCTTAGGCCTTGATATCA
>JAJJMA010195685.1:0-14472 GCA_023529015.1 Papaver nudicaule | reverse complement strand
GAAAAACCAAAACCGTCTCAGAAATATCACTATTTTCCACGGAAACAGCAAAACCGTCTCGGCTACATTACTATTTTCCACGGAATCAATAAAACGTCTCACCTATATTACAATTTTCTACAGAAACAACAAAACCGTCTCAGAAACATTACTATTTTAGTGAGTTCTTTGGAGTTCAGAGGAAGATTGTAACTCAAACTTGCCCAAAGTGGGTTCTTTTAAGGTTCTACAAGGATTCTTCCTTGAATTTTTCATAAAGGGATAGAGTCAGTGGTTCTGTGAAAGATCCTGACTCATAGTATGGCAAGTTCGGCAGTGGTTTGGTGTTCAAAGAAGATTCTAACTCAATTACTTGCCCAAAGTTGAGGATCAAACAAATTTCACTTTGAATTGGTACAAATCAGTTATTAGTTAACATTTATAAGTCGATTCTTATGAAAACAAATCTCGGCTCAACAATATCAAACAAATCCCTTAAATCAGAAATTCTCATCTGCCTTTGCATTTTCGACGGAAAATAACAAACCGTCTCATAGATATTACTAATTTTTGTAAGAAAATATCCACCGTAGATTACTATTGTTAAGCGAAATCTCCACCGTCCAAATTGGACGTGTTTTGTTATCAGAAAATGTCATATGATTTTATTTTGGTGTCCCATGTCCTACCCTAACTTTTGAAGTTGACCAAAAATTTAATTTGACTTGACAAAGTCAATCGCAACATTCAAGCTCGATCCGTATGATCTTTTCACCTCGATTTTTGGGACCAAAAACATATCTCTCTTCTATTATTGAAACTTTTGGCAACTTTACTCTCTGTCCAAAAGTTGGAGCTAACTTTTAGATCTCAAATTTTCATTTCCCACTCAAATCCCAACTCAGATACTTGTTTCAATTTTCGTTTCCCTCTCCCAATTCCTCTTTTTCCTCCAAAATTTTCGATTCCCTCTCAAATTTCTTTTCCCCCTTCTCCAAATTTCAGTAACATTTTGAATCTACCTTTTCTCTATAAAGAAGAGAAGACGGAGATGAAGCTTTGTTGTCGTTTTCCTGTTTTCACAAACTCTCTTCCGATCTTCACTCACATCGTTCATACCTCTTACCACGCATCTAACCCTGTACCTCAATCAATCTCGAAAGGTAATTTCTTTAGATCTATCTTGTTTTTTTCATTTGGTTCTTAGGTTGTGTATGCTTAACAATTGTTGTTTGCTTTAAGAATAATTGAGTTTTTTTATTGTTCACTGCTTCTATTGTCTATGCTTAATAAGTTACTTACTTGTGGGTGTTGTGATCTCTTTCCATAGATCACAACTCCAAACTTAGGGTTTCAACCAAAGTGCAGGTTTTTGATTGTTCGCTGCTTCCATTGTTTATGCTTAATAAGTTACTTACTTGTGGGTGTTGTGATTTATGGATCCAAACTTAGGGTTTCAACCAAAGTTCTAGTTTTTTTACTTTCATCACTTGCTATGTATTCAAGTTTTCTCATATGTTGTTTGTTTTTGGTTCGTTTGTATGAAGATGTCAAGTCAGGAGTCAGATGAAATTTCATCACCAACCACTAATGGTAGTCCTGATGCTTGTCAAACTACTAGTACTCCTCCCACCGGTAGCTGTGATCCAAGATTCCTTCGATCCAGATATCTCGTTGACCTCGATGAGCATGGAAGACCAATGGGAGTAAACGCCAGTAGGTTTGCTACCAAGGCTGGAAAGCTCATCAGATCTCATTGTCCCGTCGACTGCATAGACTGGAGGCTTGTACCCCAAAAGTGCAAGGACATGATGTGGGTCGCTCTAATGGTAAAGATTTCCCTCAATCTATAATACAACCACTGTGTTTTTTTGTCCATTTGTGTGTTATGCTGATGCCAACCGCGGTCTTTCGTTGCTGACATAAATACTTTCTTGTTCTTTTCAGGACACTTTCTGTTTCCCATCGACGATGCTCTGGCTAGAGTGGCCGTTTCTGGGATGTTTCCACAGAAGTTTAGGTCCCACAAATGGGGACTACGGACCAAAATTCTTGACATATGCAATACCAGGGAAGAGATGATTGCTCAGTGTCCATATGGCATGAACACCGATGTCTGGGAGCGGTTTATCGACAATGAGAACAAGGAAGGAGTTGCAGAAAAGCATAAAAAGTTGGGAGCTAATCAGAAGCATAGAGAGTACACACATTGCTTAGGAAGACTCGCATATGCCAACAAGTCATACATCGTGGTAAGTACTTTGATGATTCTCTACGAACATTTAAATTCTCCTTGTATGTTACCTTTTACAACCCCTGTTACTATTCATACAGATTATACAGTCAAAAGAAGAGAAAAAACCTGTTGCTAAATGCCGTGGAGAACAATGGTTGCTTGGACACAAGCGCAAGAATGGAGACATAGTGACAGGTCTTGATGACAAATATGTGAGTATACAAGACTCATACATTTTGAATGTTCACGTACACAAGACTCTTACACAAAAAAAAATTCCCTTGAATTTCAGAAACAGGTAGAAGCTGCAGTGAAGAAGAGAAAGGCCCTGTTGGAAGCTGGCGAAGGAGAGTCAGAGGAGCTGTCTTTTGATGACGATCCACTTTCAGAAGTGTTTGGAGTTGACAAGCCAAGGAGCTATTGCCGTTCCTTTTCCTCAACTATGTCCATGAAGCAGGCAGTAAATATGAAAGTAGGGGCGGCCCTTAAATCTTCGGGCAAATGTAAACTCACTGATGCTGATGCTGATTCTAGAATGAACCAGATGCAGCATGATCTTACGCTTCTTTCAAAGGTGACTTGAAACATGATCTCCTATAATTAGTTCATTTATGTCTTGTGTATATTGTACATTGTATATATATTAGATTCTAATCAGATCAATTTTTGAATGTATTGGTCATGCTTACAGCATGTTATGAGTTTTATGGCTGCCACTGGAAGGGTTCAGGATACTACTTCTCCTTCCAGTCAAACAGCTTCTGCCCCTGGTGATCTTTCTGATTCTCCAATCAGAGAATCATGTTCAGTTGCAGTAGCTGACACTGTTGCTGAAGCTGCTATACCTCTCATGGGAGATCATCAGGTGCGTCTTATCAACAGGAAAGGGGATGCAGTTGCAACTGGTCATGTACTTGGTGGATTGCAGGGGCAGTCTTGTCATGGGGCTACCGTGAACCACAAAGTGGAGAGAGTTGTCTGTGTTGAGGAAGTTATGGATGCGCTCTATCGTGTTCCCGATGCTCCACAAGGAGATGACTACAATGTTTTGGGAGATCTGGTAGGTGGACAGTGCTTCATTATATGGCCCATAACCAGGATGATTCTTGTTTGAGCACTTCCCACTTCTTGCAATGGTTTTTTGTGCAGCTTAACTTTAACACTTCTATATACTGCTGCTTTTTTTTGTTGGGTCTTTTGGGTATCAAGTACGGACATATTTTGAGTTACACTTGTGTAAGTGTAATTGTTTGGACATCCTTATTATTATTATTATTATGTTGTGTGTGTATATATATATATATATTTGTATCAAATATTCGATGTTGTTTATTTATTTGCTTTTGTGTACCTGTCAACCCCTTTTTAACTCCGCCATTTGAGATGCCGGTCCCCAGCCCGGGTAAAGGAGGAGGGAAGAGGACTAGTTTGTTATATTTTTGCAGGAACTTGCAGAATGGTTGAGCTTGCTATAAAGAACGACAATCAAATACCAGGTAACATAGTTACTTACTCGTTCATGTTCTTGGATAATTATGTATTCTAGTTCGTTTCATACTGACCTACATGTACACTTCTCTTCTTTGCTGGTATGACAGGCACACAAGTGGGAGAAAGTGACCTTTTCCGTTGTCAAATCAGCTCCTCAGTTAGTTAGAATATAAGGTATATTACTGATATTGAAATTTCTGAGTTTGATCCTTTTAGTGCTCATCTTACTAACTTATGTCTACTCTTTTGTTATTTTCAGGTTGTGATCAAGTTCATATACTTTGACCAGTGATGATGCTTCTTGCATTAGTGAGTAAACTCTCAATATGCCTGTTTTCAGTATTTGTTATCATTTCTATGGTACATAAACTAAGGTTGATAATTACTACCTTTATGTTTATTTTTTGAAGATTCAACGCGCAGACTTGAAGCTAGAGAATATCAGTGAGGAGGTAATCTAGGGTTGATTCTGCTGGTATGGCAGGTGCAGAAGTGGGAGAAAATTGTCCTTGCAAAGGTTGTCCAAGAGTTGGAATGAATTCCTCCCAACCACTAGAAATGTTTTTGGAATGAATTCCTTCCAACTCGTTGGTTAACCTTTAAAGACATTGCTGTTATTATTTTTCATTCTTGTTATTCCACGGTGCTGCTGCAGGTCTCCTTTTTTAATCTCAGGTTTGTTCATTACCTGATATTATCTCTTGAATGCTTTAGTTGTGATATCCTGTTTGATTTCATTTATCAATGATATTTGCTGATAACTTGTCTTAATTTGCTGTAGAAGTGGAAGAACGTCCGGCACAAATCTTTTTGGTGATTTCCCCTAGTAGTTATTTTCAGGTATGAACTCTAATTAAGCTATGATTGTGTATGATTGCTAGTGTGCCTCAGTTACAGATGAGAATTAAGCTCATTATCAGTTTAGTTCTGTGGTCAAATATTTGAGCTACTGTAGCTTGTTCTCTCTTTCATATAAGATGAGAATTATGTCGTAAGCGTATGCCAGGGCTTCGGCTACCTTACCGCATAGCTGTTTGTTATACCTAATATTGCATGTTATTGATATGATTATAGACAATTCTGTTAGTGGGTCATATTATGTTATTCAAGTGGCTGTTCTGTCAACTATATAGACAACTCAAAGCTTTGTTTCCTTGTTTCACAGAAATCTCACATCTGAGGTCGACTGACTACTCCATTCGGCGTCCTAAAAGCTTCTTCTGATCCAAGGTATCATTACAGAACATTGCATAAACTGAAAACTGCTGAAACACACAACCTTCTAATCTAGGAGTAGTAAAAACACAGGCAAAAATGTATGTATGTCTGTTTTATAAATTTAGGATTGTGAATGAGTGTAGTGAATGGATGTATAAACGGTTGTATGATTCTCAGAGTTTGAATGAAATGTGTGTTAGTTGAATGAGAATGGATGTATTTCAGTGGGAATGAATTGAAAATTACAGGATTTCGATTCAGTATTGCAGGTTTAGAAATGAATTGTATTGTATTGCAAGTTCAGGAAAGAACTGTATTGCAGGTTCACAAATGAACTGTATTCCAGATTCCGGAATGAATTGTATTCCAGGTGCAATTGTAACGCAGGGCTTAACGCTTGTCAGCGTTATTTTTTTTTAAAATAATACAGTTTCTTCCAACGATAACAAACGTTACACAAATCTGTTAGTTGCAAAAACACGTGGCAATCCTAAAAACTGTTACAGATGCGTTTTCCACGAATACAAGCGTTGACTAAGCCGTTAAAATTTATCCGTTACACGCCGTGGTCTAACGGGACCAAAAGTTGTTGGATCCGTTACGGCAGAAGGACAGGTGGCAAGTCGCTGAACCGTTAGGAAATAGATTCCATCAGTGTATTCCGTTACTTTAACAGTTAGAGTATCAGTTAGGCAGACACAACGGTGCAGGCTGTTTCGAAACAGTTACGAAAACTGCCAGCTGGCAAACAGATAAACCGTTACTGCATAAAAAACACTGTTGGATGTAATGTTACAGTTAAAAGTTGTTTATCAGTTACTGCCCACTAACGGGTAGACCGTTACAGTAGGCTGCCACGCGACACGGTGTGATGGTATGGCTCATCCGTGACAATAATTACTGCAACAGATGCATGTGTTGCTGTAATTATAATTACACCAACGGCAGATCCGTTGCTGAAATTATTGTAACACCAACAATAACGGCGTTCCGCCAACGGCCACTCGTCGTTGCTTTTATTTTTTGCAACGGCCCAGGGCCGTTGCTAAAAAGGAAATTTCGTGTAGTGTCTACTTCTAGATCCTTTGTTGATCAAACCTAGAGCTTATGGTAGAGGATTGTTACCTAGACCCACACACAACTATAGAGGAGGTAGGTCAAGTGGTTTCAACTATGCAAGAGGAATGAGTCCTTCCTATACTTCTATGAGAGCTCCTGGTCTACTACCTATACCATCTACAACAACATCAGTTAAACCACCGCCATGATTTCAACAGTCTGCACACAATTTAGAGTCAGTACCATGTCAAATCTGTGGCAAAACTGGTCATGGTGCTCTAGCATGCAGCAATAGACTCAAT
Source organism: Papaver nudicaule (assembly GCA_023529015.1). Lineage (NCBI taxonomy): Eukaryota > Viridiplantae > Streptophyta > Magnoliopsida > Ranunculales > Papaveraceae > Papaver > Papaver nudicaule. The sequence continues at coordinate 8,187 of JAJJMA010195685.1, read as the reverse complement.
ATGGCCTACCATAATGTATATACTCCCAAGCATCTGACTGCATCTAATATTTTTGGCACTAATCCTTGATATGCTGATTCTGGAGCTAATTTTTATATTACTTATGATGAGAATGAGTTGGATTATACTTCACAGTATGATGCAGCTGAAAAGATTCAATCTGCAAATGGAGAAGGTATGCTTATCTCTCACACTGGTTGTACTATTAAATCTACTTCATTGCACCAGTTTAGCCTTACCAATGTTTTGTTAGTACCTAAAATATCACATAATCTTCTATCAGTTCGTAACTCACTAGTGATAACAATTGCTCTATCACTTTTGATTGTTATGGATTTTCTGTGAAGGATTTATCAACTGGGAAGATTTTTTTGGAAGGCCAACAGCATAATGGACTATATCCAATTCAGTTCAGTCCTAATCATACTACCAGAATTACTAAAGGAAATCAGTATCATACTTATCCTAATAAAGCTCTATCATGTGTTTAAGATGTCACTGCTGAAGTTTTACATATGAAGCTAGCTCATCCTACATTTTTGACCATGAAAATAATATGCACTGTAATGTCTTTACCTAAGACCCAATATTTTGTCATGATTGTCCTCTTGGTAGAAGTCACAAATTATCATTTTTACCCTTTACACACAAATGTACAAAGCCTCTGGAGCTTCTACATTTTGATCTTTGGGGTCCATGTCCTCTAAAATCCAAATCTAGATTCAGATATTATGTAAATATAATAGATTATTTCACCAAGTTTTGCTGGTTATTTCCTCTTTGTGAGAAGTCAGATTTCAAAACTGTTTTTTATAAGTTCAAAACTCAAATAGAGAAGCAACATGATACTCCTATCATTGTTGTCAGAACAGATGGAGGGGAGAATTCTTACACAAAGTATTTACAAGTATTCTATCTAACTGTGGCATTATTCATGAAATTTCATGTCCACACACCCCTGAGCAGAATGGTGTTGTTGAATCTAAGCACATGCTCTTAGTGGAAATTGGGAGAACATTTCTTATTCAGTCAGGTTTGGCTACTTCATTTTGGGTTGATGCTTTCTCTGCTGCTAATTGCACTATTTATAGATTGCCTACAAGATCTATAGGTAACTTATCACCCTATGAAGCATTATTCAACAAAAAACTAGACTATTATTTCTTAAGGGTGTTTGGCTGCTTGTGTTTTCCATGGCTTGGACCTTATACTGATCACAAGCTAAAGCCAAGAAGTGCTACATGTGTGTTTATTGGTTACAATGTCCTACACAAAGGTTATAAATGCCTTGAATTATCCAGTGGAAAGGTGTTTGTTTCAAGGCATGTAGTTTTCAGAGAAACTGATTTTCCTTTGAAGTCAAGAGTTGCACCTATTTCAGATGTTATTGATACTACACCTTCTGAAACTGAATTTAATGATGTTTTGGAGCTTTTGTTCAAACTACTACAACATCATCTGCTTTCATGGTTGAATCTGAAGTCATCTTTACTGCACCTTTATCAACAACAACTACTTCTTCAGATTCTGATTTACCATCTGACTTGTCAACTGTTACACCATCTTCTACTTCTTCACCAGCTGCTACTTGTGCTGATACTTCTTCTTCAATTCCATCTATGATTACAAATGGACATGACATGACAAATAGAAGCAAGAGAGGTGTCTTCAAACCCAAATTTTATTCAACTAAGCATGCTTTATGTGCTAGTGTTACTGCGGCTTTAGATAATGTGACACCAATATGCTTTAGTCAGGCTTATCAAATACCTGTTTGGAGAACATCTACGGTGAAAGAATATAGAGCATTAGAAAATGCTGGTACTTGGACTAGAGTTCCCTATACTAGCCAAAATTTAGTTGGTTGTAAGTGGGTGTTTAAAATAAAAGATAAATTTGATCGTACAACTGACACTCATAAGTCTAGATTAGTGGCCAAGGGATTTCATCAAAGAGAAGGTCATGACTATATTGTGACATTCAGTCCAGTGGCAAAACCAACAATTATCAGGGTGATCTTATCTGTTGCTGTTAAATATGGCTGGCCAATCAAGCAATTGGATATTAGCAATGCCTTTATTCATGGTGACTTAGCTGAAGAAGTTTACATGACACAACCTCTAGAATTTTTTGATCATGATCATCTTGATTATGTGTGTAAGCTACACAAATCAATTTATGGCTTAAAGCAAGCTCCAAGAGCTTGGTATGAGAAACTCATGAATGTTCTGTTATCTTACAACTTCAAACCATCGAGTGCTGACACCTCTCTATTTGTGTAAAACTGTGGATCCATAATTACATACTGTCTAATATATATGTGGATGATATTTTGTTGACAGGGAATTCAGAGTTAGTTCAACTGTTGCAAACTCACTTTCCTATTAAGAATTTAGGAAAGCTGTATTATATTTTGGGGTCAGAAGTGAAAAGAAATGACAATTGTCAATTCATGTCACAAACAAAGTATGCATTAGATCTCTTAAAGAAATATGATATGCTTGGTGCAAAGCCTTGCTCTTCACCAGTTCCAGTCAGTTACAAGCTACTTGCTAATGCTGGTATTCAGCTAGATGATCCAACAGTTTACAGATCTCTTGTTGGTGCTCTTCAGTATCTTACATGGACCAGACCTGAAATTGGGTATGCAGTCAGTCAAGTCTGCCAGTTCATGAAATCTCCCACTACTGACTATATGATTATTGCTAAGAGAGTTCTTAGATATATTAAGGGTACAGTTGATCATGGTGTTCTTTTTACTAAAGGATTAATTGCTCTACGTGGGTTCAGTGATGTTGATTGAGCTGGAGATCCTGATACAAGGAGAAGTACAAGTGCGTACTGCATATTTTTTTGTTCTAATCCTGTGTCATGGTCTAGCAAAAGGCAAACTACAGTGGCAAGGTCTTCTAATGAAGATGAATACAAAAGTTTAGCAAATTCAACAGCTGAAGTCATTTGGCTATGCAAATTGCTGCAATATTTACACATCTTTCTACCAGTGTATCCTACAATGTTTTATGATAACATGAGTACTACTATATCTTACTCTTCAAATCCTATATTTCACTCAAGAATGAAGCACTTCGCTATAGATTACAACTTTGTGAAGGAGCTTGTGCAGGCTAAGAACTTGAAGATCTCATATGTGGCTACAATGGATCAGGTGGCTGACATTTTTACAAAAGGGCTTGCTGGACCAAGATTTGCTTATCAGGGACAAGTTGAAGGTTTTGCCAGCAGCACACCGCAACTTGCGGGGGGCTAGTAGCGGTTGATTCACAACCTCTCTATACCGTTCATCTTTATTTTATTAATGGTCTACAATTGTCCTCTGTGGCAACCTGTGTGTTTGTCGGTTATTGGTCCAGGCTGTCATTTACAGTTGTCTGTCCATACGATTATTTATGTTATATAACCAGGTGGTCTGTACGTTGAGTTTTATCTTTTCTCTCTGCAACTTTACCTTTCTTAAAACCTTACTCTGTAATTCTCTTATCCATTAATAGATTCTTCCGGTTTCATTTCATTTCAATATTATGAATTCATCACTTGATGTGATTATACTAGGCTAAACCCATTTGACAGTCAACCTGGCATGGCAAATTGGCATTTCTTCCGACACACGTGGGAGCTGACCTAAAGGAGGTTATACTCACATAAGGTCTGGATGTATTTCATAAAGGCTCTCAGGATTGCCTGGATTAGTCCACCTGAAACTCTTCATTATTTTCAGCAATGGAATACTAGCATGTTACGGGGCAGATGTAAAGAAGTCGCAACAATAGTCCAGTATGCAATATTGTGGAATCTGTGTCGAGAAAGAAATAGTCGAGTCTATGGGTCTCGACCAAAAACAGAGGATGAGTTAATAGTTCATGTAAACCAGACCATTGTATTGTGGTGTTGTTCTAAGGATACTTTCAGGTATATAGCAGCTACTCAAGTTTTGCATAATTGGGAGGAAACTTTGAACATGTAATTCTCTCATAGAATTTGGATTGTATGTGGCTCTTTTTCTCTTTAGAATTTTCTCTTTCATTCGAAAAAAATTATACGGAGTTTTGGTAATTTCCGGAGGTTAGTGTTATCATATGGAGTTTTGGTAACACATTTATCACCAAAATAAATAAATAAATAAATAAAATAAAATAAAATAAATTCCAGCAGTTAGCTACCTTAAATTCCAAAGTAACTTTACGGCTGCAATGTCAATCCGTTTAAAGATTCATTCAAGTATTGTTGGGATTAAAATATTACAACTTGATCTTGACATTTGTAAAACTAAACACGACACGGATGATGGAACAACACTCCGTACTATACGATCAATGGACTTGGTAACGGAAGACAAACATTTCTATGTTAGTCCATGTACTTCAATAGTTTGGTGCATGATACTACTTGTTGTCAAGATACAAGACCCCCCTTAAATGCGCACACGTTTACATTGACTATCATTTATTTTCTTCGACACTGCTTTATTTTCGAATGAATTTTTGCTTAAATTTCATTTTTTTTTTTGACCGATCCCTTTGTTTTTAAATTTTGCTTAAATTGCAGGATCGGATCGGATTGCTTAAAGGTTTTTGGATTTAAATTTTAAATAAATAAATGTATGGCAGTATCTTTTTCATGGATGAGTCATGTCCCTGTCCTCTAATACTTTTATGTCGCTGAGTCCAGCAATTTTCCCATTTCTAAAGAGTAAAGACAATTATTCCAGGAACGGCCATGATTGTAAAGATCAAAACAATGACGTAGTTGTTCGCTTAAAAACAAACGATGCAGTTCACACAAAACGCGTTCATGACTAACTCGTCATAATTCTAATCATATGACTAAGTAAAAGAATTTTAAGTGTCTGGATAAACTAAATTCTCCCATTCTTTTATTGAGGCAGTGATGATTTCACTCTTTTATTGGATATGAACTTGCCAACCACACAATTAAAAGATTTTCTAAAATTATTCTTTTCTAAGATTTACAGTGGCTAAGGTTAATTTTCAAGATGGCAGGATTACGCACCTCAACTTTCTTTTATGCAAGGCCTCATACGCCTCAACCCTCAAGGCTAAAGCTGTACCCCCAGTATAAACGGATCAACTGCAAATGACCATGCTCGAAGCCAGACACAAATCTTAACAACAAAATTGGCCTTGAGGTATTTGAAACAGATTGCGTGACTGCTTTTCAGAACTTAATTTGTTCATGGCATAGCATAGTAACCATACCCTTGCTTGTCTTGTAGTACTTGAGAACCAAGCCAGAGGCTGTGCAATGAAACTGTTGATTCACTTGCAAAAAGTGAAATCACAATACTCGTGGATCAAGAATGCTGGCTTAATTAATCCGCCTAATTTCATTGGTGTCGGTAAAATATTTGAACCAATGAGACCGTGATGCTTGGATTTTAAGCGGGGCCGCATTTTAGATGGGGTACTTGTCAAGTCCCCATCTCTAAAGTTAAACCTTCCCATACCTGTCCAATTAAGGGCGGGACCTAATCTTGTGGGTCGTACATTCGGAACAGCCGGTGGAGTCCCATTAAGAGCAGGGGGCCTAGTTTTGTAGGTCACACTACAAGCCAACACTTCCTTATCAGCAACTGGTGGAGAATGGAAACGAAAACTAAGTGCAAAATTAAGGATCTTGTTGAGTTTTTTTAAGAGAAAACGGCAGGAAAATTCACTGTTACCAACTAAAGGAGTTTTATATTCAACTCTTTTGAAAAGGTTACTTTATGTCTATTCCGAGTTTTCTTGTTGAATCGGCGAGTTGACTCGCCTTTTAAAGTTAACCACACAGGTTAGTTAGTTGAGTTTGGGTCGGGTTTAATGGGTTATTTGTAACCCGGTTGATTGTAACCCGGTTTTAGCAAATGGGTAAAACTTGATAAGCTTACTTGATAACATCAGAACAGCAGCAGCAAAGATTGGGAGTTTCAGTTTTCTTGGATCTCCTTCATCAGTACCTACTGAGAATCAAGAAAGCACAATCAAATCTTCATCGTCGACGATTATTAAAGGTCGTATTGGGAAAACGATGATTGGGATTTCCCTGATCAGGAAGAAGATGAAGTTTTGTTATCTGATTCCATTCAAATTATTCCTAGTAGGGTTGTTGTTTTAATCTACAAATACAATGAATGGTTTCAATTATGAGTCCTGGATGGTTTAGGTAGAATGGGTTGTGCCTGGATATTTGGATGGTCATTCAAGGAAGAAGATACAGAATCCCTACAGAAAACTAGTCTCCAGGTATTGATGGGTTGCATACACTTTACAAGAGTTGCCTCAAATCATTTCATTGCTGGATGGTAAGATTAATATTGTAGTTTATGTCATAGCTAGATATTCTCTGTATATAGCTATGAAATCCTAAATCCTAGAGTGATGAGCCAATGGAGCAGAGAAACGAGTAAATTCGTAGATAAGTATGATGTTACACTCTTTGCATGTCTTTGGTTCTCTCGCAGTCTTAAATCATTAGTCCTCAAGTAAGTTTTTTGTAGAAGGTCTTTCTTCCATTCTCTCCTTCATTTTGAAATGCTTTTTCACTATATTGTTGCATTTTTGGTCTCACAGCAAGTGCCGGAGTTAGAATCAAAGGAAAAGTCTAATTCGTTTGTGGATTTTTCGCAGTAGTTTCAAAGATATTTTTGATTGAAATATCAAATCGAAGTTACACATGTTATCGATTTTTGACATTGTTATCGACAGCCTAGAGTGAAAAATGTAGGTTTAACCCGTTGACAATAAGCGAATTTATTAAGCCATTTACTTTGGACTTATAGTTTTGCATTTCCTACTTCCCTCAAGGATAGTTATATGATCTGCCACTATGTTGAATCTAAGTTTGGCTTTATCTTTATGGAGAATTTCTGAAAGCAGCAACAAATTTCAGAAATATATATCTGCTACTATCCTTTGATCAACTGAACTTCAATGCCATGAACCCATAAACAAGGTGAACCACTCCTGCGGGCGCGACCCATAGTTCCACTTCTGGCAGAGGAATCCAGAGTTCTTACAAGTAAATAATCTTTAGTGCATCATGTAACATAAAATTATCTAGGTAAATAACCAGTAGTCCTTGAAAATTAAAACGCAGTATGTAGTATGAAATTAACTAGGTACAAACACAAAATGTAGTGTAAAATTCACTGGGAAGTGACACAAAATGGAGACTGCGGTCAAGGTTCCTCTCTTGTTAAGCATAGGAGAGGAAGATACATCTTTGATGAACGCTACTGAGAATGGTAATGCTGACCTTGTTTATCTTTCCCTCTTCCACATCTGGCAGAAGGTAGTACTTTGAGGCTCTCAGCAAACTTTTCAGCCGAGGTTTCAAACATGGCTTGTTTTAAGATGACTTTTGTTTGTTTGTGATATTGTCTTTTATACCTTGTGTATGCAGAGTCCCCCCTAGAGTTTTTTGGAACGATACATGCAAGACCTCTGGCTCAGGATCTGTTTATTACATATGCACGGTACTTTTTTGGTTACTTATATGACACTACTTAGCATTTCTTTTCCTTAGCCTCATATTTAGCCAGAGAATTGTTTGCGTTAATCTTTCAGACATGGGTTTTATGGATCATGACAATATATCTACTGCTCATTTTGAAGGTGTTATAAGCATGAGTTCCTGAAAGACTTCTTTCTCTCGACTAGTCAGCTTCAAGTAAGTTTATGACGAGAATATTACTGATTCGTATTATTTCCAAGCACTTGTAGTACTCGTGCACAACTAAACGTTGAACTCGACCTTTGATTAGTCTGTTAATGTGTTTCTATTTATGTGGATAGATTCATAATTTGACCAAATATTTTCTGTCGTTTAATAGGATGTAGCTCTTCTCTTATGGAAGGAGTCATGGGAACTAGCAAAGAATCCGATGGCAAGTATGGGGTCTCCACTTGATGGTCCTCGCAGAAGACTTATTGAGAAGGCTCATTCTCTATTTGCTGACACCAAAGAACACACCTTTGAATCCAAGGCTGCTGAAGAGCATGCAAAATTACTGAGGTAACATATGCAGAAGTGTATGTATGCTGTGATGTCCTCAATCCTTCACAAGTTCGAACCAGATTATAATCATCAAGTTTCAGACCTCCAATTCTGAAATCTTTGCATGTTTGAATTATACGTTGAGTTACATATTATGATTATTAGGTTCCTAAT
>JAJJMA010195681.1:0-12436 GCA_023529015.1 Papaver nudicaule | reverse complement strand
GTCCTGTGCTCCGAGGCTGGAAGGATTCTGGCCGGTACTTCCCTCGGACCGGGTTTGATGCAGGGCATGAGTTTCAGACTCATCATTTGTTCTCGATTCATTTCTCTGACGAAGATAGAGGATTATCTCGCCCATCTTTAGGGAAAGGTAAGGGTATTTCCATGGAACCTTTGGGCTGCTTAAAGCGTTCCCGAGCAGATGAGGAGACTATGCAGAAGGTAACAAATACTTTCCTATGTTCTTTTCTAGAGTATTCATACTTGCCTCTATTTGTTTCCTGAGAAAGACGGGTCCTTATCTGCAGGAAGAGTCTTTGGGTGACTTAAACCTGAGCAATGATCTGATGGATTTTGAGTATGGGGGAAATTCAGAGGTTCCTCAGCCGCTGAAGAATTCTGTTTTCCAGAAAATTCTCAGGGGAGTTCTGCCCAAAAACATTATCGAGCTGCTACGAAACCCCTGGTGGAATCAGCGAACGCTGGCAAGAAGGTATCAGCACCGAAGGCAACTGAAGCGGTTATCAAAGAAGAGAGTACCGTTAATCCTTCTGTTACCGTGCCAATTACCACCATCGGTGCCTCTGCTTAGTTCCTACAGCTGCTGCCGCTGGTGCTGCTTCAGACGTTGTGCTTACTGCTCTTCTGTGCCGAGTGCTACCATCGGTGCCTCTGCCTTGGTCATAGTAATTTCTACAACTGTTGCAGCTGCTGCCGAACCTTCTATTCTTTCCTCGGAAAGAATTTTCACTCCAATTGACCTTCTTCTTCCCCGAAGGGATGGTTCATTTGTTGAGATGGATTCTTCCAAGGAACTTGTTGCCAGCTTTCCTCGGAATTCAAAGTTTCCGCCTGCTCCGAGTTACGCTAGTAAATATAGGCAATCATATACTGCAAAAAGTTTTAAAGAAGTCCTTTTTGAAAACCATAATCCTAGCGATTTTACTGTCGAAATCTCAACTCGCCTTGAAGCCTATGCTACTGATCCCTTGGGGCATCCTTTAGATCCTGATTTCTGCAGGAAGTTAGGTGGTATCTTTGGAGGTGACTGTCCCAGGGATGATTATGATCTTCGCCATCCACCCTTGTCCTACGAGGAGAGCTTGGCTATTCTTCAAGCGCTGAGTTGTGTTTTCGTGCTCTTTGTCTGTATGTTGATGTTGCCAGGTTTTGTGTTAATTGTTTATTTACAATCTTTTTTGTCAGGGTGACTATCATATGCCTCTGGCCTTTTGGCTCATAACTTCGATCTGGCTGGCGAGGCTGAGTATTTTGAACGAGAGTTTCACCTGATGCAAGAGGAGTTGGCTCAAGAGAAAGTTCGTAGTGCTCGTGCGAAAAAGAATTCAATATGTAAGAGTATTTTTATCTTCTGTCATTTATGTATATATATATATATTTGCAGCGTTGTGCTAAGAACAAACTTGCTGCTTGCTTAAAAGGCGAGCTTGAAGAGAGCGAGAAAGAACTCCAAGAGGCTAGATTGGCTCTTGATCAACTTCGGGAGAGTCGACAAGCGTCGCATAGTGCCTCGGGTAGCGGGAGTTACCGAAGTAAAGTAATAGTGATAGACTTTTGGAAGAGAGGAACAAAGCTGTAGAAGATGTGGATTATTATAGGATGAAAAGACAAGAAGCCGAAGGTCTTTTTGTTAAAGAAATAAAAAGGGGGGACAAAGCCGAGCGCCTTCTCGAAGAAGTGAGAAATAAGAATGAGGCCCTGGCCCGAGGGAATCATTTTTTCCAACTGGATGTGGATCGTTTGACACGAGAGCGAGATGAAGCTCATTTGGAAAGGTCAATCAAGACTTCTGGGAGGGTTGTGATTGAAAGGTTAGATGAAAATGTCAAAAATTTGAAGGTTCAGATGACAGCGCTGAAGAATGTTAACAATGGTTTGGTTACAAAAAATGATGCTTTGGAAAGGAGTTGTAATGATATATGTCTGGAACTTGCTGAAGCTAATAAGTCGAAAGACTATTTTGCTCGTCTTATTGATGAGTATCGAATAGAACTAGCTAAGAGTGGGACATTTACTTCTGAAGATGTTAGGAAGAATGCTTTCGTGCCTCGCTTCTCTAATCAACATGAGGTTTTGGAATATGTGATTGTTAAAGAAAGTAGGGATCTAACCCAGTTTTACTCTTGCTCTGCTTCTGTCGTATCCTTGGGTGAGTTTGATCGTCCCATCATTCTGATGTTTTTCGTTTTTATGTTTTATAGGTATATATTGAAGCCAATTTGCAGAAGCAGGTTGCTGATGCCGTGGCGGCAAGGGACGATGCTTCCAAGAACTAGCCGAAGAACGTCAGCGTCGCTCTGCCGATATGAACAGATTTTCTCAAGAACTTGAGCTTGAACGCAAGCGTCACTCGGAAGAGGTGACGAAGTACGCCGAGCAACTGTCCGAAGAACGAGAATTCCGTCTTCAATGTCAGGCGAGTGTAAAGAACATGGTGACTGGTTTTGCCCTCCTGCATCATCAGCTAAGACATGGTCAGGCTGTCGAAGAACTTCTTTCCCAATCTGCTCTAACTACTGCCTTTGCTACTAGTATGGCCTGTCGAAAGCATGGTCGTTCTCTTTTTAGGACCATTGGTATTGAGCCTCCTACTTATGGCCCTATTGGTGCGCGTGACTCGGATGCCATACTTCCTGATGATAAGTATTTACTTCCTCGGGAGGTATATGTATCCTTAGCTAGGGATGAGCTTCGTAGGAGAGGCTTGTTAGAATTTTTTTTGAATGGTCCTGGTGATGATGATGAAGATGATGATAATGATTCCAAAGGCGGACATTCAGGGAGTCCTGATGGTGGTGCCGAGGAGGACTCCAAGGGTATCCGTGATGGTCCAGGTTGTGGATCCGAACATGGTCCCGAGGAGTTTCCTAGAGATGGTACCGAGGGTTCAAAAAATGATCTCGCAGATGGTGCTGGGGTGAAAACTATCAGTATGGTGGATAATATTTCCCGAAGTCATGAGGGTTCCACTGAGGGGTGTACTGGCAGAGCCCCAGTTATTGTCTTTGATAAGAAGAGTCACTATTTATTTCAAGGGTCTGCTGCGGAATACAGCGAAGAGGAAAGTGAGGAGGAAACTGCGACTGAGTTGGAAATTACTCCTTCGAGGCAAGACCACTCCGGATTTCGAACGTACGAAGATGATATCCGAGTTGACAAAGATCTTATGGAGGAAATGGAGATTTTTGACGATGCCTCCCCTTATGCTTGACGAAGGTTTTTCAAATGCTTAGTAGCAGTACTGTTCTGCCTCTTTTGGTTGTGTTCTTCCGAATCATTTGTTTATTCATATATTTTTTGTTGTTGTTTTCCTTGTTCTGTACTGATCATATATATAAAGGATCCGTTTGTTTGTTTCTCCACTCTTTTCTTTTGATGCCCCTCCTCAAGGCTGTTTTTATTTTTTCGGGGGAGGTCCCTCGGCTGCATAACTCACTTGCCATTTTCCGTAAATGCAAGCTAATTAGTTGCCTCAGGGTTCCATCTTCCTCTATAGGTAGATGTTAATCCCTTTTATCGTCCCTTCGACGCCTCAGAAAGTGAGGTCCTCGTGGTCGTTGGGTAGTGGGCGCGAATGTATCATCAACTTATATAGCCTTGATTCAAGGTGCCCACCGCTAACGAGGTGTCTTGTGGGTAGAGGACTGTGCCATATAACTCGTAGGGCCCTTACGATTTATATGGTCATCAGCTATGTGCCTGATAATCGAGGTCTTTTTATTTTGAAACGAGGCACTAGGGGAGATATGGCGTCATGGCCAGTTTATTTGTGGCGTTAAAGCCTTTGCAATTATGCCTGGGATTTTTTATTCGCCCTGGCAGGATCTGGAGTTTGATTTTGGAAGAAGTTGCATCAAAGGGTGCGATTTTCATTTATTCAATCTTTCCCTGAGTGTTTCTTACATAAAAAGTTGCTTTCTAGGCGAGGTGTTTCATATGCTTCCCTTCCACTGGGGTTTTTAACTTCTGGCCTTCGAGATTGATCAAGCTGTATGTGTCATTCCCAAGTTGCTTTTCTATGACAAATGGCCCTGCCCAGAAAGGTTCTTGTTGAGTATTCCTGCCTCCGCTAGGTTCGCTCGATTGTGCATTCGGAGTCTGGAGGCAGCCTGTTGCTACGAGGAACTGCTCTCTATTGTCGGGACGTTGGTCCTTTTTGCTGCTGTCTGGCCTGGTGCCTTGTTCGCTGTTTGCTGGGCCTGCCATTATTGCTTCTATTTCAGCTATGAATTTGTCTATACTTTCATCTGTAATTCTTGGTTGGTTAGTTTGCCCCGAGCATCCTTTGCTACCTTCTTTGGCCTGAATGTCTATTTCGTTGCAGGCACGAGCTTCGGAGGGGTCGGCAGGTATTTCCGCGATCCCCAGTGGAGTTGGAAACCTGATCTTTTGATGCAAGGTTGAGGCTACTCCCATGATTCCATGCAACCATGGCCTTCCCACGATAGCATTATAGGGGCCCACATGAATTGTTAACATTAGCTCCCCCCAAGGTGTCGATGGTTTTCCATTAAATTCCGAATATGTTATACGATGAGGGCACCAGAGCAGCTTTCTTTCCCATCATCTTAGCATATGTTTATCCAAAGAGTATATCGACAGAACTCCCGGGGTCCACGAGTATTCTTGGCATCACTATTTCTCATTTGGAGGGTGATGACCAAAGGGTCGTTGTGTGATCTTCCCTCGTTGGGGATGTCCGATGCCGAAAAGAATACAGGTTTCTTTTGCCATTCTTCTAGATGATTCTTTGTGAATACATTGAGTATTTCTTTTCCTTCGAAATCCCTTTAATGGATTCGGTCTGCCTGGACCCCCTCAAGGCCTTTTGTGTGTACGATGGAATTACAAGTACCGAACCTAGGGATGTCTCTATCGATTGTGATCACGTACGCTTCGTGCTTTGGCTCTTCTTTCAGCTGTGGCTGACTTGATGGCGGCTTCGGGAGCTCTAAGAGGTGCTTGAATTTATCCCTGGTGATGAAGAAATAAATTTGGTCTTGCGCCGTAACGCAATCTTCTGTTGTGTGCCCTTAGAATTTGTGAAACTGACAGTAATCTCTTGAGGTCTTCGTGTGCTTTGGTTGATTACCCCTGCTTCTGGGATATCTCATTTCACTAGCAAATTAGGACTGCTCGATAGTCCGAAGAGCATCCTCGATGGGCACGCAAAGCTTCGGAAGCTTTCTATCGTGAAAGGCAGGGAATCCTGGCTTATTTGTCCCAAATTTTCTGTTTCCTTGTCCTTGTTGGCTGTTGCTTCCTTCAAATTCTCCTCGAGAGCTGTTTCCTCTGCTATCATTGTATTTTATATTGTCGTGATATTTGCCATCTCCGAATTTGCCTTCGTTTCCATAGCGACCATTATCATCTTGTCTTTCTCGCTTCGACGGATCCCCAGGTTGGTTATTCATTGTTTGACTTCGTTCTTCGAGCGATAAATTGTTTATTGAGTGGACCTGTTTTAAAATGGTTTCCTTCCCCAAGGTTGCTTGTTCTTTAATTTCTCCAAGGTAATTCGCTCCTTCTAGTATTTTCGGAGATCTTGCAGCGTTTCGAGGTTCTTAGAGAAGAGCCTATCATACAAATGATGGTTTTTATCAAGAGCGTTGAGGAATGCTTGTACTTTGTCCTTTTCTGTAGCGCCGTTCCCCACCTCTGCGCACTGTTCAGTCCATATGTCTATCAGACTCTTGGTAGACTCTCCTGGTTGTACCCTGATGCTGAATAATTTTTCCACTCCTGGCTTGGAGGAGTTGTTGTATAAGAAGTGTAGTATAAAGACTTTGGACAGCTCCTCGAAGGAGGAGATCGATCTGGCTGTGAGGTTGTCATACCAAGCGATGGCTTCTCCCTTCAAGCTGGAAGGGAAATATTTACAGAGCACTTCGTCTCTATCAGCGTAAGCTAAAAAGACTCGGAGGTACATTTTAATATGCAAGGTCAGGTCTCCTGAGCCGTCAAAGATTGATGTGAAGGTGGGCATGGTGCACTTTATAGGAATCGCCTTGGAGAGGATTTCTGGGCTTAGGGGTGAGCGGTTAACATCATTCATTGATTGGATCCTATTGTCGAAGAGTTTAATCATGTCGCTTAATTGGATCCTATTGTCGAAGAGTTCGGCTCTGAGTGTCTTGATCTGGTCCAACATTACTTGCTGTAGTGCCCTAGCTTCGGCGTCCTTCTTTGTTTGGTTATCTTCGCTGAATATATGTATGCTTCTTTCCTTCTGATATATACCTAGTTCGGTCCTTTTGCTTGATATTGTGATTCTCTGGCCTTTGCTGGCGCCCTTGGTCTTGATGTATGTTTTGGATGCAGAGTGTCCCTTTGATTGAGATACATTGTTTGGACGGGAGTGTCCTTCGCTGCTTCCTTTGTAATTCGATGATGATTTTTCTGCCACCTTTTTATTTGCCTCGGCTAGTTGTTTTTTTAACTTTTTTATCTTTCTCTTTTTCAAGACTAACTTTCTGAACCGTACAGCTCTCGTCGTATCTTCTTCGGTTGGTTGGTGTGAAGGCATGTCTTTGCTAGGAACATCCACTTCATCTTCATTTTCTCCATCTTATTCTTGCACTTGCTGTCGAGGTAGCTCGTCATCCTCTGGGAATCCTTCTCCCTCTAGGCCTAAGTCCTCTACATGTACTTCATCTTCGTTTACTTATTCTCTGTGTTGGACTGTGCTCGCCGCTACCTCGGGTGACAACCCCTTACTTGTCGAGAATCTGGTGTAATGATGCCTCGAGGAGCCGGTCCCTTGCCTTGAAGATCCCACTCGTTGCTTCGGAGCCTGATCAGATTTCGAAGTCATTCTGGTTGTGACATGTCAAGAGACAAAAAACCCGTGAGGTCCAAGACGGATGCTGCAGTGTACTATGTCTGTCATGTAGGTATGTACGTTGCAACGGTTTTTATCGTACGAGTTTTTAGAGTAGGTCGTATTCGTTCTTTTTAGATACATCCCTAACTATATATTTTTTGTCTTTTAGCCAAAACTATCTTTTCCAACGATTCCTTCGTAAAGTTTTATTTCTAAGTATAGCAGAGACCTTGCAAACCCTAAAAACAAGTCTAAAGATTTTCATAATCGTTTTCTTATAGTTGGTCCTACTTTTAAGACATATATTATGAAAGTAAATTGCCATGCTTGAAATGGATTTCATCATGTAAAGGTTTGAAACCCTTAGACATTGATCTGACTATTTGATGATTTGCTCATAAAACCCTTGAACATGCTAAAGTTTTTAAGGATCTTTAGACGTTTAAGGTATTGGAGCGTTTTTTTTTTTAAAAAAAACAAGCTTTGAAAATCCTAAAAAATGAGAAAGTTTATGAAAAATTTGAAGACCCGAAAAATCACAGGCAAACCCTAAGTTGTTTTAATCAGTCTCTGTTTCTAGTGCCAAACTGTATTGGTATAAAATCTGCATAGGTGCATCATGTTCTACAGCCCTCAGATCTCAAACTCACACACACAGTTACTTAAACATTATTCAAGGTGCGAAGACCTCAAGAACAATACCGAAGAAATGTAAAAAGACTCATTAATCAAAAGATAAAGCATATAATAGATTATATTTCTGTTTTACTACTACTACTAAGGAGCTAGAGGAGATACAGTCCTAATCCCTCTCTCGCCACTTAGGTTACACCCCAAAAATCCAACCCTTACAATGTTTTCCAAGCTCGTCTTATATAGGCCGAGCTTGGGTGGTTTACAGCTAATAAGAAAATTGACTCAATCGTGATGGTGTCAGTCCTTGTCGAGTAAGGCGGTTCTTTCGGTGGTACTCCGAAGATGGTTCTGGGGCTTCGGTCCTTCGAGGCAGGGTCTGAATCCCTTTCTTCTGATTCTTTACTCGGTGTCCTCGGTCTCATCTTTCTTTGGTTTGATCCTGAAGCTTCGCTACTTCTTCCTTTGGTGTGGTCTTGCTTCTTGGATCTCTGACACGTGTCTCGAGGGGTTTTACCCTCCACAGAACCAGAGAGAAATGAAAATCTTTTAGCATGTATACCTCGGACGCTTACAGCTAAAGATAATGCTGCTTTGATGCGTATTCCAGATGTAAATGAAGTTACAAGAGTTCTCAAAAGCATGAAACTATGGAAGGCTCCAGGTCCAGAAGGCTTTCCACCAGGATTTTTTCATTCTCACTGGGAAGTAGTACGTGATGATATAACAGACATGGTTCAAGCATTCTTTATTTCAGGCTTTCTTCTGAAGCAGCTCAACGACACCAATATTTCATAAATTCCTAAAACCAAGCACAAGCAGTACCCTTCAGATCTGAGGCCAATAGCTTTGTGTAATACAACATATAAGCTGATCTCCAAGATAATAGTTACAAGGAAAATCATGAATAAGATTATATCTCCACTACAGTCAGCGTATGTGAAGGGAAGACAAATTTCTGACAATATATATATATGTTTGGCTCAGGAAATAATACACACAATGAAGCAAAAGCAGGACACCCATGAGCTTATGGCAGTAAAGCTTGACATGTCGAAAGCATTCTACAGATTGGAATGGTCATTCTTGGTTGATGTAATGAGAAAAATGGGCTTTGGAGAGGAGTTTTGTCACCTAATTATGCAGTGCATCAGTACTACAAGGATATCTATCCTGCTTAATGGAACACCATGCAAGGATTACCAGCCTACAAGAGGAACCAGACAAGGGGATCCCCTTTCCCCTTATCTGTTCATAATAGTAATGGAGGCATTTTCTTGAAGGCTTATAGTTGCAGAAGAAAACAAGCAAATTCGAGGCATTAAGATTGCACCAAATGCTCCAGCCATCTCGCATTTATTTTTCGCAGATGACTGTTTTCTATTTACTTCAGCTAATCTTGACAATGCTAATAATCTGCTACAAATCATCGATCAATTCAGTGCGGCATCAGGACAACTTGTAAATTTTACAAAGTCGAGTGTTTACTTCAGCGCTCACCTCCAACAAGATTTTGCAGGTTGTTTTCCATAAGGCTTAAGGTGCAACGTATGAACCCAACTGAGAAATACCTTGGTATACCACTGAT
This sequence comes from Papaver nudicaule, assembly GCA_023529015.1. Classification (NCBI taxonomy): domain Eukaryota; kingdom Viridiplantae; phylum Streptophyta; class Magnoliopsida; order Ranunculales; family Papaveraceae; genus Papaver; species Papaver nudicaule. The sequence goes on along the minus strand of JAJJMA010195681.1, from coordinate 3,375 downwards.
AATAGGCAAGGCCAAGAAACCATGTTTTGAGAATTTGATTGAGAAAGTTGATAATCGACTCTCGGTGTGGAGAAGCCAAACACTTTCATAGTGTGGGAAGACGAAAATGATCAGAACAGTGACAAATACGATTCCAGTAATTGCAATGAGCTGCTTAAAAATACCAAATGGAGTGATGGAAAAGATTGAATCACTTAAAAGCAGGTTTTGGTGGGGTTTTGATGACCGTAAAGGCATTTTTCTGACTTCATGGGAGAAGCTTTGTCAACCAGTAGATGTTAGTGGTTTAGGCTTCAGGGATTTTAAGATATTAAACAAAGCTATGCTGGTTCGTGCGGTATGGAAACTGATTGAGAACCCTCAGGCACTGTGGGTTCAAGCAATCAGGGCTAAGTATTACTGTAACAGAAATATATTTCTAACCAGTGATCAGGGAGATTCATCATGGTCATGGAAAGGAATGCAAAGAAGTCTGGCTTTCATTCAGAAGCACAGTTTTTGGAGAATTGGCAACGAGAAACGTATAATGATCTGGACATATATTTGGGCCATGGGTTTGTGAGAACCACCATCGGCTAACCCTAATGCAGGTGATCAAGAGGACTATATATGGGTTAGTGAGCTAATTGATGAAGACACGAAATCATGGAAATTAAGTTCAAATTGTGCGGCATATTTTCTCACAATCTACTGTTGATCTTATACTTGCTATGAGAGTGCCGAGAGCAACTGATGACAAGCTGGTATGGCTACTAACAAAGCAGGGAAACTTCACACTTAAGTCTGCATATCAAAAACTGCTAAGTGACAGCCTTGAACACCTAAATTTAAGCAAGGAGATTCAGTATACAGCTATTACATGGAAAGAAGTAAGGGATGTTGATACTTGGCCTATGGTTAAACACTTCTTTTGGAAATGCTTGAAAAGCATTGTTCCTACAAGGCAAAGGCTATCTTGGTTTGTAACTTCATCAACCCAATTTTCCCGGTTTGCAGTCAGGATGATGAAAGTATCGAGCATATACTTTTTAGATGTAGCTTCAAAGGTAGTGTGGATGGAGATACCGAGAGGTAGCAGAGCACTATTGAATTAAGGGAATAGTTTGTCAGAAATCTTTGCTGAATGGATAACACAACATAAAGATCCTAAGAGTATTGATAATTGGCTGGACATAGCTATGGTGGTTACATGGTGTATCTGGTCAGAGAGGTGCAACTGTGCAAAACAAAACAAAAAGCTATGCCCAAAGAAGACAGCAATGAGTGCTCTATCTTTTGCTGCATATCTGGATGAATTGCAAAAGAGGAACAATGTTAAACATGCTAACAAAAGTGGCAAGTCAGGATACCTTGACTGCACAAAAATGGAGACCAGCTGCATATCCCAACATTACTATAAACTGTGATGCTTCTTTCATGAAAAATAACTTATCTATGGGAATTGGAATAATCAGTCGTGATTTTTCAGGTACTTGGAAGGGGAGCAGAGCAAGGGCAAGCAAAGGAATATTAAGCTCGGAAAAAGCAGAATGCCTGGCATTTTTTGAAGCGGCACAATGGAGTAAGGAGCTGAATCAGAGACACATCACAATACAGACAGACTTGAAATGCATTGGGAAAATGAAGTCATTTTGCTTGATGTGATACATTTATTAAGTAGTATAGAGTCTTGGGAGTGTGTTTATGTTCCTAGAAATTGTAATAAGGCAGCTGATAAGCTAGCCAAGTTTAGTAGAAGGTGTCAAGAGATTGGGATGATGTTCCTCCAGATATCATCTCAGCACAGATTTGTTCAGACTCTTCCTTTTAGTTAATGAAATTCATCTTTCGCATAAAAAAAATAAATAAAATTAAATTGAACTAGCTCAATTAATGTGGGACAAATTTAAAATATACAGTAACTAGCTCAAAAATCCATATAAGACAGAGACCACTCTTGCCTATGGTCTGATACACCCTCAAAAAAATTGATATCCCTGGTATCCAATACCGAAGAAATATCCAAATGTATTTGTCCAAATGAAATCATCTTCCAGAAAGATTCAACAAACATTGAAAGTAAAAATGGATGCAGAAATAAAACCAACTATTAGAATATTATGTCTCAGAAGAAAATTTCATATGTTTATTTCCATACTGAAATGCACCATTATTGCAATACTTGAACCAATGTAATCACAGTCCGGTACTAGAGATGCAGCACTATTCGACCTCACTATTTCTCAATACCAACGTCAACACTTGTGTCATTATCCAAAATCTGACAGTCGTAGACAGGTTCAACAACATGACTCCATTTCCTTCAAGTATCATGCTACAAACTTTTACGATACTAAGCCATGACAAGTATCATGCTACAAACTTTTACGATACTAAGCCATGACATCATTTCAACATAATCGGTCGAGTCCGTTATTGAGTAGCCTAAGACTCTATTTGCATTGGGGCATTTGCCCTCACGCCAACATTTCATCTTCAATTTCTTAGCTTTTTTGAGGCATCCTAAGACACAAATCTACATACTCAATGGATTGGCTTAGTAAGCCCGTACAAGCAGGGTGTTGAGTTGCATACACCTGGCTTACATGATCAGCCTTCTTCTCAAGTTCATCCTCCATGACCTATATTGTGCACAACAAACCAGCATATATTAGTACTCGTACTGAAAACAAGAACAAGAAGCAATTTCATGCGATCGAGAACGTATGACATACCTTTAAGAGTCTGTTGAATGCCTCCATGTCGGTACATGGATGCTCGTCAAGTTTGTCTTCCTCTTGGTACTCCTCTACTCCTGACAACTCCTGTAATTTCACGATGTAATGCTTTTCGGTGCTTTCCCTCTTCTCGACAGACTTCATAACATCATCATATGCACTGTTGATGTCTTTTTCAACTACTTTCTGCAGCAGCCAGGTTTTACGTTCCTCTGGAATCTCAAGCTCGTCGAGGGACTTGCAGAAATCCAACGTTTCAGCTTTCGACTTTAAACGTTTGTCTGGAAGATCATCAAGTTCATCTCTTGACTTTAGACATTCCTCTGGAAGACCGAGGAGAGACTTGCGAAAATCCGACACCGTAGCTTCCTTCATCTGTGACTTTAAGAAATCCAGCATTGCAACTTTCACCTTGTATACATTTTTTTGGGCTCTGGAGAGTTCAGCAAGGCTTTTGTAATAAGCTAGGTTGAATTCATGTTCATCGTCAGCGAGCTTTGACTTAAGTCTCTGCGAAATTATATATCAAATGTCAAATCCATCATCATAGATTGCATGATGTTGCATGATGTAGCCAGGATTATAGACTTACTTGCATGATGTTGTAATCGATACTGAGCTCTTCATTGGATGCGGAGACGCGAGATTTATTGGTTTC
>JAJJMA010195656.1:1521-12888 GCA_023529015.1 Papaver nudicaule | reverse complement strand
CTTTACTAAGACATATTTTCGAGAGTGTTTTTGACAATTTTGTCCCTTTCTCATTTTTCACCATCTACAACTTCCAAGCTCATAAAACGTACTAACCAAAACACCAATCGAATTTGTTCTTAAAAACATGCAGGCGGCCGGAAGAATCGCAATGTGGAATGCCCAAATAGGTCAATACGACGTGGATTACGAAATTCAAACGGCATTAAAATCGCAAATCATAGCTGACTTCTTAGCTGAATTCCCTATCGAAGAAGATTACAAAGAAGAGCCAATACTGGGAATCGAGGATGAAGATGGACCACCAGATCTCCTAGAGCAATGTCATCCTCGGCGTTGGGAAATATTCATTGATGGATCGGTATACGGCGATGGTCGAGGAGTTGGAATAGTCTCCACTTCGCCAGAAGGAAAGCGAACAGTATATGCACTTCGATTGGAATTCGAGGCAACAAATAACGAAACAGAATACGAGGCAATGATCCACACTTTAAAATATATGATAAAAATGGAAATTCAAGAGGCGAGAATAACTACAGATTCTCAACTCGTAGTACGACAGCTTGATGGCAGCTACCAATCAAACGATTCATTATCAAAGTACAAGAAATTAGCAAGGAGATTAATGGCAAAGATCCCACATCTAAAAATTCGACATATATGCAGGAAGGATAACAGGCATGCGGACGCTCTGGCATTTATTGTCTCAAAAATGACAGACCAAGACGTCATCTCTGTCGAGATAGGAATAGCAATGAAATCGTCTATAGCAGACATAGGGGAGGAGCTCGTAATGGCTATTCAAGATGAAGTCGAAGATTGGAGGGCACCAATAAGAAAATATTTAGAGACCAAGGAATTGCCAAGCAACCCGCTCGAAGCACATAAAGTAATAAGTAGATCAGCAAATTATAGAATCTTAGATGGAGTTTTATACCGACAGTCATTCTTGGGTCCACTGCTAAGATGTGTTCATCGAATAGACGGTGTCGCACTAATGACAAAAATACACATTGGTGAAGTAGGAACTCATAGTGGGGCAAGGTCCCTCGCTCAAAGAACCAAGGCACAAGGGTATTATTGGCCATACATGCAGGCCGATGCAAAAGACATGTCTCGAAAGTGCGATCCTTGCCAAAGATTCGCCAAGAGAATTCATGCGCCAACAACAAACTTAAATTCAGTACTAAGCCCATGGCCTTTCGCCAAATGGGGGGTAGACATCGTCGGCCCATTCATTCCAGGGACAGGACAAAGGAAGTACATTATTGTGGCAACGAATTACTTCTCAAAATGGATCGAAGCTAAAGCTCTAAAAAATCACACAGGCCGAGATGTGTTCACCTTCTTTTGGGAAAACATATTTTGTCGATTCGGAGTCCCTGCCGAGATAGTCTCGGATAATGCTCAAGAATTTTAAAACGATGATGTTAGAGAATTGCTAAACCAATACAACGTAAGATTAGGAACTTCAACTCCAATATATCCACAAAGCAACGGCCAGGCAGAGGCAACAAATAAAACAATAGGAGATAACTTGAAGAAAAAAAGAGTCTTACCCCACAAAAAAATGGTGTGAACATTTGCACAACGTATTATGGGCATTTCGAACATCCCGAAGGACTGCAACAGGAATGACTCCGTTTCATCTAACATACGGGACAGAGGCAGTTCTCCCTACCGAAATAATGATACCAACAGATAAATACAAGTCATGGGAGAAAAACCTCACAGCTGATTTAATAAATGCAAATCGCTCGGCAACACATCATCAACTATCAGCAGGGGCTATCCCGAGGATACAACAAAAAAGTCATCGAAAGGGAATTTCAACCAGACGAGTTGGTGTTACGAGAAATTCCACCTTACCAAAAGGGAAATGCAGGAAAACTAGAGCCAACATGGAAGGGACCTTTCAAAGTAAAACAAGTAGCAGGAAAAGGCGCATACAAGTTGATCGATGAAAAAGGTAGAACGAGGCTTGGAAATGCATGGAATGCGTCTTCTGTACGAGGGTATTATTCATAAAAAATAATGTACCTCGTTATTGATCTTTGAATAAAGAATTATTTTATATTTCAAAATATTATATCTCGACTCAAACTCCAGACCCTACCAGATTAGGCACATCTCCTAATGGCCTCAATGCCATATAAACAAACGGGCCATGATGCCATGTCTCCCCTAGTGCCTTGACGCAATGAAATTAAAGGCCTTGACGCCAAGGCCCTGATGCCAAATATTAATAAAAAGTCCTCGAGCAGTAGGCACTGAGCTGATGCACATGTAGCCGTAAGGGCCCTACGAACTACATGGCACAGACCTCTACCCACAAGATACCCCGTTAGCGGTGGATCCTTTGCACTAAAGCTAAATAAGTTAAAGGCATCTGGACCCACTACCATACGACCATGAGGACCTCTATTTTGAGGCGTCGAGGGGATGATAAATGGGATTAACATCTACCTTTAGGGTGGATGGAACCCTGAGGCAGTTAATTAGCTTACATTCACATGAGTGATAAGCAAGTTACGCAGCCGAGGGAACCCCCTTCGAAGTGTCAAGACACACTTCGAAGAGGAACTATCAAGGACAAGGGCCGAACTCTAGGTCGCGATAGGAGAAAAGTACCATGTCTAAGCTCCAGCCTTGACCGACTACTTTATTATCGAGGCCCAGAATAGCAGTTGCCCACCATAAGTTTCCTACTTTACTTAGGCTAAATGGGTTATTAGGGCACCTCCATGCCCCCTCGGAAGATACATAGTATCTTCGTTACCCACCTGATGTACTGAGGCAAAACGGGTTACCTACGGTCTCGATAGCCAGTGTTTGCTTTAAACCAGGCAAGTAGCTCAAAGCCTTTGGGAAGGGTGATCCGTAAGCCCCCACTAGCTTGGTTTACTATCTCTCACATCGACGTAAGCCCCAGAGTTATACTCTAGGTAACTTTAGGAGCCTGGAACTCGGAAGATAAACTTCGTACCTAATCATGAATCATTTGACAAAGTATATACCAAAGAAAAGTAAGTTACGAACAAACAATTTCATTACGAAAAAAGGAGCAAAATGCTTAATAATACACAATTTACAAGGAGACAAAGAAACACAACAACAAGAAATTCAAACCTTCGTTGATAGGGGCAAGAAAAAAAGGAAAGTACAAAAAAGACAGCAGAAGGAATGTAACATCTTCTAGACGGTATCTTCAACGATCTTCTTAACCTCGGCATCATCTATTTTGGGGATATCTTCAGCATCCTGCGTTATAACCTGATTAATAAATTCAGTACCTTTCCCATCTCCATTGTTAGAAGTCTCGACAGAATTGTTCAAAAATTCCTTAGTCGGCTTCTCGATTTCAACCTTCTCACTTTGATTTTCCTCATTTTTCAACAAGCCACTCTCTTCATTTTGCTTCTCGCCCTCTGACATAGGTACATCCACCACCTTTTCCTCTATAATTGGCCTCTCGCCCCCAGATCCCTCCACCGATTTATCCTCCTCGACTACATCTTCATTTTTACCATCATCTGCAAAATCCTCTTCACTAACTCCTTCCTCAATCTCTTCAACCACAGCTTTCTCTTCTTTCATTCGTTCTATCACATCCTGAACCTCCTCACAAGGAATCTACTCCTTATCAGACTCCAAAGAAGCATCAGGATCTTTAGTACCATTGCGGTAAAATGGAGGCTGCATTCCGAATTTCCTAAAAAGGCTACGAACATGCATGCGACTAAACAGAGTCGTTCTCTCGGACTCTCCATCTGCCTGTAGACTAAGTGAAGCAATCTTCCCGTTAAGAAGATCGGTCTCCTCTCCTCCTGTCATCATGGCTCTTCTTCAGCAACTCAAGCTCATTACCTTTACTCTTCAGATGTAATTCCAGCTTTGAAACCAGTTCGCTCTGAGTCTTCAAGTTAGTAGAAAAAGTATCTCGTTCAGAAGCAACGGTTTCGAGCTGCTTCCCCAAATCTGTCACATCCCCTGTCAACAAGCGGTAAAATGTCAAGTTTCAGTAAAACATGAAAAGGCAAATTCAAAGCACTGATAACTCAAATCCTACCCCTACTCTTCCCAAGCTCCTTCGATAGACCATCTTTCTACTTGCGCAAATCCGCTAACACCTTGTCAAGACGAGCAATCTCTTTCCCTTGGGACCTAGACAAATTCAGCAAGTACATCCCATAGTGATACCCCTGCAAAAACCGCGCTGCTAAGCAAATGACAGAGGCAAAAAATATACGCCACGGTAACGCACAACTGCTTACCGCTTCAAGAAATGCATGATGCTTGGTCCATTCCGAGTCTAAGGTCTTCGTATGCCAAACGCCAGAAAAAGCTTGTGAAATAAAGGTAGTAAGAGACGCTTCAAGCCGACGATTCAGGGGATCCTTAGCATATGCCTTCAAGTGATTAGCAATATCTTCAGCAAAAGGACCAGACCGCCAACACCGATCTATAAACTGCTGAATCTCTTCTTCAGAATAAGACCTATGCGAAAATCTCACGGGAGCCGAGGGGCCATTCAGAGAAATCGAAGGTTGACGTAATGAAGAAGCACCAACCAAATGATCGTTTGAACCATACACATCCAGGTTCATGCCAGCATGAGGGAGGCTTGATTCAAACTCAACAAGAGAGGCATTGAGGGTACAAAGGGCAACAGGTTTTTCAGTCAACTCAGCACTATTACGAGAGGTTCTGGGCTTCGAGCTCTGTGGAGGCTGATCAGGGAGTGAACCCTTCTTGCCCTTTTTCAAAGGTTGGACATCCTCGTCATCCTCGGTTTCTTCATCTTCGACGGCAACATTCGAAGAACTTTTCACTTCTTTGACAGTATCCCTCGTAGGGTACCTCTTCGGAGCAACGGCTTTGAGCACACCTTTCCCCCCCAACTCCTCCAGTAGCAACTTTATTGTGATTGGGATCTCCAATACAATACTCCATCATTCTATCGTCACCAGTAATCATCTCGCTCAGCTGAAAAGTAGCCAATTTGTCAGGTTCTATACAGAGGCAGGTAATCATACCCATGGCATAGCTGAGGCAGGTTGTGTTTATCACCTGACCACTCGCCTCCTTTCTAGCATCAGCCTATTTCGATTGCCTTTTCCTTTTTTTCGGATCATCATTCTGCCCTTGGTTTTGCAATTCTGCAGCCTCTCTTGCTCCTTCTAAGAAAGAATGAAATGTAAATAAGGGCATTTAGAAAGGTAAGGTCACTAAAGGGAAAGGGAGCATACCCTCGCTTGGTAAGCAATGATCATCTCTTGGGATTTCTTTTGCTCATATACGGAGAAGTGTATCTTGTGGTACTCAACAACGGCGAAAGAATGATTGGCTTCGAAACCTGTTCGCTCGATCCTCTTTTCCTCGTCAGCATAGCCATAGAGAACGGGACCCTCGATAAGCATTGGTTTCGAGAACCATACGACGTCACTAGAGTGACGAAGAAGCCTGTTCATAGAACACCTGGTGGGATCCACGTCATCCAGCACATGTTCCACGTTGGGCATCTTTACGAGACTTACCCCCCCAATGAGCGACCTCCTTGAGTGAGTTCTTTTCGACCTTGTAGTGCTTACAGAAATTATCAGCGGTCCAAAAGCTCGGAAGATGCTTCAGATCCTTGGGAAGTTTATCGTAATAATAAGTTCTACCCTCTGAACGAGCCACCCATTTGCATTACCATTCAGTTGCATGGTGCCACAAGTAGGGACGATTTTGGAATAAATCTCATAGAACAAAGGGTTCTTTGGATTATACAGGGGGATAGGAAGGCCGACACCCAACTGCTCGCCGAAAACTATAATCCGCTTCTCGTGACAGTTATTTTCGAGAATAAGTTCAGGAGACAGCCTAATCCCCTTTTCAAAACCAGTACAAAGGAGAAGTCTCATGTTAAATCCATAAATCTTTGCTCTCTTTTCCCAACTAAGCAGCTGAGGATCAATCATCTTCTGCGAAAAAGTATTGTCTGCAGAGGAAGCATTCTTCTTAGGGGCCTGGGCACAGCAGCAAAAATTAAAAAAGATAACAAGTCAGTACAAATCAGGAAATACGTAGTAGCAGCAGATAAAGAAAGAATTGCAAAAGCTTACTATGATATGAAACACAATCAAGAGAGAGCCCGACGACGGAAGATGGGAAAAGCCTAAAGGAAACTTGCAGACGGCTGAAATTTTGAAAGAAGAAATAAAATTAAAAGGAAAAGGGGATGGGGAAGGGGAAGATGGGTTTAAATAAGGTGTACCCGAGACCGGCATAACAGGTGGAAGGTGGAGTGGGCGACGGTTTCGAAAAAGGCATTTAAGGCTACGTGTGTCAGTTGGGAATGTAAAAACTATACACGTATCGAGGAATGTGAAGCACCAGAAGTTTCCTTCTTCGAACATCTTCGATCTTCGAACAAGGAAAGAGGCAAACTGTGAAGGGTAAAGTACCACAAAGACACGTATCAGAACTAAGGCCAAAGAATAAGATGGCAAAGAGCAAATTGCGAAACGGGATATCGAGTTCGAAGGGATCTCGCGCAGCAGTGAGTAGTCACAATCGAATATTTGAGAAGAAGTGCACCATAGTGGGGAACAGCCTGGAAAGGGTAGAATAATACTCGGCACCCAAAGCTCGAAATTCTCGACTAGTGATTCCGAAGGCAAAGCTACGAGGACGTCAAGAATTGTTCGAGAGACATCTCGAAGGACAACCGACTTACTCGACAAAGTCTGACACCACCACGATTGAGTCGTTTGTCTTATTAGCTGTAATCCACCTTCGACTCCTCCTATATAAGGCGGGCTTGAGAGCCATTGTAAGGGTTGGAATTTTTGTGTATCCTAAGGCGTGTGAGAGGGATTAGGTTAGTATCTCCTCAGGTATTTGGAACATAATTCCCATGTATTGTAATACCAGAAGTTAGCCATTCAATAGTTATTAAATGTGTTTCTCATTTATTTGCATACGAATTCATCTCTCGATGTATACTGTCAATCTCGTAATCATCTTGGTTTGAAGTAATGTATTTTCATCATAGTCTGTTGTAGAATTTCATGGCTGTTAGGTATAAAGTCTCTATGCAGATTTATACTAACACACCCCATTGACATAATCATCTCCAACATTAGTGTGTTGTTTAGCTATTGCATAGAGCTGTGAGCAAGTGCTAGGGCGAAATTTCTCCATTAATTCTTGATGGCGTGGCTCCATTCCTCCTATGCAAATCTCCACCAAATGTTACCCATCCATGTCTTTACCGTGATAATCCAAAACCTTGGTCCTAAATCTTCGTACGAAATCATATGGATTTTCTTCTTTTCCTTGACAAGTCTTTGTTAAATCTGAAATAATAACTTGTCTTTGGATAAAAGTATTAACCGTAGTTGCAGAGGTGGTCCCCACAGGAGTGGTAATGGTTCCCACGACATGAGAAGAGGTAACTTTGGTAGTAACAGTTGGAGAAAGAATCTTGCCGATATTTTGCATCGTGGGGCCAACAGATGTAGATGTGCTAACGCCCCTGACTTGAAAAGTAGTAGCCCCACTTGTAATGGATGGGATTGTGGGACCACTGGTAATATTTGGAGAGTTTGCGTTCTCTGAACTCTGCTTCCTAGTCTCAACCATTTTTTATAACTGGGATAATGACCTCCCACTGTGATCGCCAAATTTTTTAGGTGTAAAACAATTAAGAGAATCTGAGGGGTGAAGTGTGAAGTTGTATTGGTATTCGAGAGGTCAAGATCGAACAAGACTTGCCTAAACCAAGAAATGGTCGTTCGAGTATTGCTTCAGTTACAAAAAGAGGAAATAAGGTTGGTTTAAGGGAGGGAAGCCGAGAAAGTTGAGATCAGAAAATTTGCCATAAATATTGTTGTTGTGAATAAAGTTGCTAAAATAGTGCTTAAGTAAAGCAAGGATGGATAATCAATTCTCACTAGATATTGAATGCTGAATGAGATGAATTAATAATCAATTGTAGATGAGATGATTGAATTGATTTCCAAAGTGGTCGAGTGACTTATTTATAGCAATATAATTCCAACTGATCTCGTAAGAAGTGGTAGAGTGGAGTGAGTGGAAAACGTGTTAAGAGTCTTACGCCTGATAATTAGGAAAGACTACCAACCCACGTTCACTTCCCATTTTCCTAGCAACGTTCACACGACTTAGTTTCTTTCTCGTTGAGTGATTGTGCCGTTGCAATCACACGTGCCGTAGACCGCCAAACCAAAACCCTAAATAATATCCCCCCATGTAACTTACTTGATCCTCATAACATTTGTTAAGTATTTAATATTTGTTAAGTCAAATCTGACTAGGTGCAAGCCGTACCATTTAATATGTTGGTAAACTTAGGACTTTGCATGTAAAATAGAGAATTAAGAGATAAGCTTGTGTATCTCTTTTGGGCTTGCTGAAGATGGGTCATTTCTCTCACAATGGTCTAAGGATTGAGTCGGGCAATCGCCATTTAGACCAAAAGAAGAGTCTAAAGATTGAACTGTGCAATCGCCATTTAGACTGAGGAGATTTCAGCAACCCTCTTGTGGCAATGTTCAAGTAAACATGACTCTTTGTGTGCCATAAATATAGGAAATTAGCTAGTGGCGTATAGAACACTAATTTCCTGAGCAGTATAGGCATAAGAATGCCTAAAATAATAATAATAATAAGTCATATCCATGAGCCATGATTGAGAAATATAACACTGATTATAGAAGCAAGTCCATAATCAGGAGAAAAGTTAGGATATGCTAACGTAATGTAACCATAACCAAGAATGCATGAACATTATCAATTCAAGACCTAAAAAGTAGGATAAAGTAATGGTAATTAGCTGTATCACATAGTGTAGTACGCTTAATATGGAATTAGTCATGGGAGTTTTGGGGACATGCCATGGCAATAGGCCATGGCCAGATTTCTGGACAGTTTGCACGTCACTTAGTACAAAAAATCGCCCTGGTCAACCCATATGCTCTAAAATCACGATTTTTTAGTATGTTATAGAAAACTTACAGACGAACAACTTTCATGAAGGAAGATTTTCCTAATTCCTCACGGACCGTATTTCGTATTCTTTACAGTATTTCGTAATCTGCCAGATTTCCGAATTTGCTTAGGAAAATAGAAATGTTATGCAACCAATGAAATCAAAGCCTAAAAATCAGGGCTTGTGAATGGCTCAAAGCCTTTGTCCTAGGAATTAGGAGTTGGCCATGGCATTAGTCCATGGCCCTTGATTTTAGAAATTGGCCATGGCACTAGGCCATGTCCGTGAAACAAGGAATTGGCCACGACAATTGGTCGTGGCCCTTGTTATTTAGGAATTGGCCATGGCACTAGGTCATCGCCATGATTCAAGGACTAGGCCACGGCTATTGGTCGTGGCCCTTGAATGTAGGAGTTCGCCATGGCACTGGGCCATGGTCGTGATTCAAGGAATAGACGTGGCCCTTGAATGTATGAGTTGGCCATGGCACTAGGCCATGGCCGTGAAACAAGGACATGGCCACGGCTATTGGTCGGGTCCCTTGTTTTTAGGCTTTGGCCATGGCACTAGGCCATGGCTGTGAAACAAGGACATGGCCACGGCTATTGGTCGTGGCCCTTGTTTTTAGGCTTTGGCCATGGCACTAGGCCGTGGACGTGAATTAGGGTCTTGGCCACGGCTATTGGCCGTGGCCCTTGTTTTTAGGCTTTGGCCATGACACTAGGCCATGGACGTGAATTAGGGGCTTGGCCACGGCTATTGGCCGTGGCCCTTGTTTTGAGGCATTGGCCATGACACTAGGCCATGGCCGTGAATTCAAGGCTTAGCTAAACAAATAAATCTTACCTTGCCTTGAGCCATTCTTGTTGCCTCTCCGAGCCATATCCAATAAGATGCTGGAGCTCGATACAAAATTACCCTTATGACCTTCTTATCAAAAACCACCATCAACACCAGGGAAGGCATATTTAGCAAAAAGAACAAGCATTATGGCCTTAACCACGCTCAAGCGGAAACTGAGTCCCCGCTGGTTAAATGTTGTGGAGACTGAGTCCCCGTAAATATGGTATGTGTTGCGGAAACTGAGTTACCGCATGGTCAAATCTTGACTTTTGACCATGCGGAACTTAATCTCCGGAAAGAATGCGTTTTTAGACAGGAGATATTGTTCTACAATGGTTTTGAATGAATAAGTTTTACCCCCTTTTGATTTTGATGTTGTATTTGTTTGTGTTAGAGCATTGCTCGGTTGAATCCACTGATATTGTTATCTCAAGTCAGTTTTCAAGTTTATGAGACAAAAACACAATCCTTGATAAGTTTACTCTACAACCTCGGACTAGGATGGTTTTAGGTAATCGAGACAAAGACTGCTGAAGACGAAGACCAGATCTTACTACTTGATAAATCATAACGTCCTCGCTAAAGGTTAGAAAGGTTTTTCCTTTCCGTATCGTATTTACCATTTCTATCATATCAATAGTCTATGATGTTGTTTATATGATCCGAAGGTATTCTAGGATTATTCGCCTTTGCATTTGTCACATCCGTGATATTATGTATAGGTAGAGTATGTTAAATTGTCTCTTGAAATGACCTCAACGGTGAACGCGTACATGTGTTGGTTATGGCATTCCAGAGAACGAGCAAAGTCTGTATGAACGCGTTCATGAACGCGTACATATGAGTTCACTGATTTCTCCTGAACTCCAATTGACTGCTCTATGAACGCGTTCATGAACGCGTACATATAATCCATGAGAAAACTTCCAACTTTCATATATTGAAGTTTTCGGTCAAGGCATGATTAGTTCTCGGACTTGTCACTACTTGGCCCATGAAATTCAACTACTTAATCCAAGCGATGTTCAAACAAATATTTGGACCAGAAGTCGCAAGCGATGTTCAAACATGATTTGGACCAGAAGTCGCAAACCTTCAATCAAGGTTGAGTCTTCTTTAACTATTGGCCTAGTCCAAAGTTAATAGAAGATTGAGAACGGGTATTCAAGCTATGGACCTTCTTAGTTCCGGAACTTGCTTGAGCCCTACTCAAGGTTGCTTAAACTTTAAGCAAAGCCTCCCTTGGTGATCACTATAAATAGATGACCTTCTGCAAGATACAATCTCAATCCTCTACACATCTGTGTATCCTTGCATAAAGGTTGGTCGTCATCTCGAAGTCCTTTTGGACTACGACTATTGAAAGACTTCACTTGAGGATCGTGAAGCACAGGTCGGAAGTTAAATTCCTGATCCTTTATCTTGGGTCGATTGAATATTTTCAATCTTATCACAACCAAGATTTGATAGAAACTTAGTAAGGTAGATCTTGAATCGTAAACCCTAGAATTTCCTTAACGTATATC
>JAJJMA010195654.1:0-13270 GCA_023529015.1 Papaver nudicaule | reverse complement strand
ACTTCCATATATACCAAAAAGGTTAGGTGTGTCCATTTGGTCAAAGCAACTTACGGCCATCAGTGTCATTTGTTTTAAAATGGTAGACATTCATCTCCTCGAACTCTCTTTTGTATTTGAGAAACGTACACTATTCTATGATGGAAGCCTCTCGATGGAGAATGATAATAACCAAGATTATGGTTTAAACTAACACCCCAAAAAATGTGAAACATCAAATCCTACTACATTCTGCTGGATCATCAGTGATCATGGATTTTCTTTAAAGAAAATCTTATTAATATGTTCTTTTTATTAATCAAAGAACAACATTTATTGAACTTGAGGAGAAACTGTTACCTCATTAGCTAGACGGACTATCCTGAAGACAACTTGGAGGGTCAAGCCAGCATTCTCCCTACGAACAGACTTGGTTAAAGATTTGTTAAATACTCTAAGAACATAATTACATTGCCATTGAGGATGAAGTGTACAAAGATTAGCGCACACACGCAAAAGAGAAGAACCCCACCAAGGGGGAAGTGGGAAACCTGTATTTATAAACGAAATGATACCCTTGTTGTGTCAGATTCAAAAATGACTTCATCCCAGCCTTGAGTTTGAGGGTTTGAGCCCAATGCATTGCTTCAAAGAGATCCCAGGTCTCTGTTTGATGAGCATGAGCTGCTCGTATTGATGCCACATAGTGCCCTTCAGAATTCCATGTTAACATAGCAATTCCAGCCAAAAATTAGCCCTATGGAAAGAGACATCGATTTTATTTTCTATATATCAGGTGGAGGAGGCAGCCAGTGAAGATTTTGATAGGTTGTCTAGTTTGTAGTGAATGCTGAGTATGAAGATGCATGAGATGGGTCCAAGTTAAATACTGAGAGATGTGACGGATAACAATATTATGATTTGGATGAGTCTGCTGGAAAATCACTTGGCACCTGCACTTCCATATGTTCCATATGGCCGCAATAGCATGTATAGAAGGAGTAGAAGAAGCAAAACTGATAGGTGATGCACTTGAATCCCAGGACCTGATTGCATTGTAGTATGGTGCTGGAGTTGTTGACGAAGGTGAGGCAAGTATGCTATCCAAATTGCATGTGCAAAGGGGCATTTGAGAAACAAATGTGTTAGATCCTCTAGGTGTTGAGCTGTACAAAGAGCACATTGTGTGGCAGTCTAACTTTGACAAAGCAAATGATTACTACACATTTATTGAGGCAAAGCAGATGATTATTGAGACTTAAAGCAGATAAAAAGACTCACCTAATACGGCCAGTGTAGCATCAAACTCGATTGCCTCAAGGTACATAAATACCAAAAATGAATCAGCCACTCTGTCCAACCGCTGCTTACAATCTCCATCAATTGCACAAAATAACTCGAACTGCATTAGTAAGCATAAGCTTCTCTATCAGAACTTTTACAATCTACTTATCCAATGATGACAGCAAATCTGGGATGTCTTGGCCACTGTATCAAAAATAATTTTTCATATTACTTGAATATCATGAATAACTGCAAAGATTTGAAACTCATGAACAACATCAATTCTCATCTAACAAAATAGAAGAAAGCAGCTTTCCAGCAAAAACAAAATAATAAAGATGATGGCAGATTCATGAATTACCTGAACCTAGACAATAGCTGATGATAGAAATTATCAAATGATTCATTGACCCAACAAATTTATCGAAGTAGTAACTTAAAGTATCTGTTTTTCGAAGACAAACCACCACTGTCCGTTAGCAGTTACGTTTCAAAATAATGCCACCTCTCACGGCTTGTAGGAATTCTGATTCTGCGCATAATTAAATCAAATTCTTTTTCTAGTTGTAAATGAAGTCGATATATACCTGGGTCTCCACTTGAGGGGGCTATTGATCCGCCCCATTGATTCAATGTTTACATAAGCTATATTGCAAACCGGTTCCAACTGCGACACCTGCAATGTTAAGGTGAAAAAATTGTCAGAGAGGAGTTTGCAAAAGGCCTGATAATGGTAAATCAGATGTTAATAACATTGATTGAGCATTCAATGGGATATATATTTGGGTGTAACGGAAGAAGACTTGGCATAGAATTTGGGGAGGATTAGAATTCGCCGAACACCATCTTTGATGTGCATAACACATGGACATTTCAAGGTAAGAAGTGTGTGCATTTTTGTTTATAAACTACGATTGTACTTACATGCATCTTACTCTGAAGCCCGAATATAAGTATAACACAATTGCAGGTGCTATGAGATTTACCTGAGTATTGGTGACTCCACTTCTCCTCACTTCTCAAGTTTATTGCACCTTGTCGCCAGCAACCGCCTATTTGAAACAATCTTGATTCAAGCCGGTCTTTCCTAGCACATGAAAACATTCAGATGTTGCATTAGTCCTCAGCACATCAAATTCATGCATACTACTAAACACATCTATACAAAGTTAGGCGCATGGTGCATCTCTACTGCACACTCTTAATACTTGGTAATTAATTTCCATCCATCGTTGTTGGTTGTTGGAGTCCATATTTTATGTACTTTAACATTCTTCTTCTATAAAATTAATTTATCAATGTTCACATAAAATACTACACCAAATCCTATCTTGCATGTGTAGGAACCAATATTTCCTACAGTTGCAAGTAAAAGTTTCTCCTAGTACGAATCATTATCAGAAGAAAAAAAATTATTTCAATCCTAACACAATGTGAACTTGATTACCATCATTATATCTAGGAAAACGATCAAATGTAAAAGATCAGAACCTATGCAACTACGTGGAAAGAACATCACCTGGAATAATCTTCTCCAAATTGAAAAAGAGTAGCAATTCAATCCTCAATTACTGCCTGTAACTCAGATGAGCTATACAGCACAGGCTCATAAATCAAAACATATTCAGCACATGCACCCTGATGGAATCATTTATTTGATAAATCTAAAGCAAACCCCGCGCTACAACAATTGAAATTCTTTCTTTTTGCTGCTTAGTTGTTGTTTCTCCAGTCTCTTCGTATTCCTTTGAAAACCTGAAATGAAACTCATAGAAACCCGAGTCTAAGAAATCAAACTCAAATATACAGAACCTAAAATTTCATCCTTAATTACCCAAAATCGACAAAATAAAACCTAATCTTCAGTACCATACCCTCAAATCCACATGAATTTGATTCCAAGAATACAGTGAAAGGAAAAAAAAAAAGTTATCCCCGTCACACAAAAGTTTTGATACACAGGAAAAAAATAAAAATCAACAAAGAATAAACACCGTTAGGTTAAGCAAAACTATAAGCACATCACCAAATCAATACTTGCATCAACATCAGGTTAAGCACTGAACATAGAATCACAAAATTAATTACAGGAGAAAGCACAAAAAAAAAATTATGGGGAAAGCTGATGAAGGGAAAAAAAAACTTACATGTTGAACAAATGATGCTCCATTCGAACTTAATCAAACTTTTTATAGTGAGAAGTAATTAAAACCTAAGCGTTTTTTTTTTTTTTTTTTTTTTTTTTTTTTAAAAAATAAATAACATGAATTAATCAATCTAGGTAGATGAGACGTGTGATCGATGGGGTTCTTCATCGGCTACAGAACGAAAAATTGAGAAGAAATAGGGGAATTAAACACACGGTAGTAATGAAGATAATTAAAGTAAAACCGACGTGGACCGTGAGGGAGGATTAACGTTGGATCAAATCATCGAAATCTACACACAGAGGGATTGGAAGATCCTGGCCACCACTAACAACGACTGGAATGTATCCTGGTCGTCCCGTGACACAGAATACACTCCTGTTTTGTAAGTATAGATTCTATCTATGCGGATGAAGTATTCATTATGAACAAAACTCATCCTTTATATCATGTTTTTATTACATATTTAGGTTAGAATCGAAGAATTGGGTTTATTTTTTGCGTTTACAGAAGAATTTACGGCTTGGTTAACAAGGAGTAAATTTTTTTAAGCCTCTATTGGCTATGAAAACCAAGGCGTAAGTTTTGGTTTACAAAAAAATTGGTTACAAAAGAAATTTACTCCTCAGTTTTACAAATTTACGCCTCAGTTGGGTTATTTACGCCTCAGTTGGTCTACTTACGGCTTGGTTTTCTGTGAGCAAAATGAAAGAAAATTTACGCCTTGGTAACCAAGGAGTAAATTTTTCTAAAATTTTTTACGCGTTGGTTACCAATGAGTAAATTTTTCTGAAATTTTTTACGCCTTGGTTACCAAGGAGTAAATCTTTTTAAGCCTCAAATGGCTATGAAAACTAAGGCGTAAATTTTCCTGTAACCGCAAATAACTAACCTAATTCGATGATTCTAACATAAATAAGCAATGAAAACATGATTCAAAGGATGAGTTTTGTTCAAAATCAGTATTTGTTCTGCATACTTGGGTCTTCTTAAGGATTAGAGGGTAAATTTGGTGGCGGCGACGGCGGTGGCGGCGGCATCATTGTTGGTGGTGGCAATGGCAGACTTAGAGAAGAAGAAGGGCAGATAAAAAGAAAAAATGATTTAGTGGTGGTGGTGGACTTAGAGACGAAGAAGGGAAGAAGAAGGAGAGATATAAAATAAAATAATCATATAATGTATGCACCCCTTATCCCACCCTTTAGACATTTTAATCCACTTGAAGCCCCAAGGGAAAATTTGAAGCCCAAAAAACAGCACTTTTGTTCATTGAAGGCAAATGTTCATGGGTTGGGTATTCACTTACCACCATCATTTGCTTCTATTTGTGCACTTACTGAAATTCTAGTTGATAATGATTTTTTTTTAAAGAAAATGTTAGGAAAATATGTACACTTTATAGATATTTACAGAGACATCGGTCTCACAAATCAGAGCTCTTTATAACGAGAGAGAAACAAGATGCAAAAACAGAGTAGTTAAGTTACATCCTCCCAATGAACAGAAGTCGATTTGTTGTTTTACTGCCACTAGTAACTCCTCCTCATTCCGCTGTCTTCTCCCGTATACTATGTTGTTGCGTTCTTTCCACAACTCCCAAAGTATAGCATAGGGTAAAACACTCCAGATGGCTCTTCTCTTCTCATTGATTCTGACCAGCCTCCAACCCTTAAGCATATCTTGAAGTGTCTGTGAAATAATCCATTTTAGATCCCAACAGTCAAAAAAATAATTCCACAAACCTACAACAAACTGACAATGAAGAAACAAGTGGTTTGGTGTTTCATCATTCTTGTTACACATCAAACATCTCGTGGAAGCAACGTTAACTCCTCTATGTCGTAGCATGGTTCTCGTTGGTACTGATTTGTGCATAGCCGCCCACACCAAGAAAGTTACCTTAGGTGGTATCAATTTTCCACCTAAACACTCTTCGAAATTGCAGTCATCCCATGCTGCAGTCATGTTTTCATATAATAATTTAGCAGTCACCTCACCTTGTAAATTGTCAGTACCTTCATCTGCGAGTTCCACACTTCTTAAGTCATGATGAAACAACTCAATAAAGATGTAGTAAAGCAAGTCAAGTTCGTTCCACAGGGAGGTGTGAGTTCTAGTTGTTATAAAGTCCAATTCTTGTTTCAAAGAGAGTGAATCAAGGTAACAAAAATATATAAACTGAATTTTGAATCAAATAATAATGATAAAAAGCGATTAAGGAATTCCTATCAATCCATGAAACAGAGCATAATCAATCTACAAAGCATATTTCTCGCAATATCCTACTTGTTACCACCCTAGAATAGTTATAAGCTCAACTATCCTAATCAATTCTTTGTGTCACCGGATACGGAAGTACTCGACTACCGGATTCTAATCAATTAGAACACCTAAAATAAGCTCTTCAAGTGATTCAAATCAAAAGCATTAGACTCTATGAATTGGGGTAAGACCTAGCCACGCACTCGTAAGCTCGGATTGTGAACTAAGATAATCTTCTACTTCTCAACGATTTAACAACATCCCGCCGTCAATAATCGAGAATTACTACTTGTTGTTATTGATTCTTGACAATCACGGATCAAAGAATCGCTAACTAGCAATAGGGTTGTCAACTAGCTACGTGATTGCGCACTCAAGCAACTAGAGAAAAACCCATAAATATTCAAGCACGGTAAAAGATTCACAACAAGTAAAAATAGAGGATTGAAATACTTATGTAAATTGATTAAAACTCATGTCTCGGGATGTCAAGTTCATCCCTAATCAAAGAATAAATTAGCTACTCATGTTCTTGAAAGTAAACATAATAATCTCTATAAAAATAAGGTTTCAAAACTCTAAAGAAAATAGGAAAAGCAAACACAATTCTCCTGTAGCTTTGTGCGCCTCCAAACTCTGATGTAAAAGATAGATACTCTTTCCTCCTGCGCCTCCTTTCTTATATCCCTCAAAAACCCTGCCATCCGTATTAGATCAGAACCCATAAGAGACCACACTTCGTTGGGTAGAAACCAGCTCAAAAGCCCACCAAGTAACAACAACAACCATCCGGACTTGCTGTTCACACTAACTTCAACCCATCAGACCACGGCTAACTGGTAGCATCAATCCATGTCCATACCAACAGCACCAAAATCACATAACCTGAGTTTTATACTCCTGCCATATACTTGACCAGAAACCCTGCAAAGACACTCAAAGCAACGCCTGGACGCCACCTGAACTTAACACACAACAGTCACCACCAAACCAGTATTCTCAGCTACCAGAAATTGCACCACAACTCTGCCCTATATATTCAGGTCCAAATCCTGCACCCATCAGAACCACACCAACTAACCCTTGCAGACTCCATACACATTCTGATCTCCAGTTTCCCTGTAATTCACCAAACAACATCACCATAATCAGCTGCTGTATGTCCACCATCTCCTGCTCATATCATCCTCCAACAGCTCACAGCAACGGCAATAACACCACCACAGCAGCTCAAACTCTTCAGCACAGATCCATTGTTACACTAGCTTCAAACCCCAGCCATCTCACAGCCGTTAGACCACCACTGCAACAGCCCACACAACTCTCTGCAGCTCATCAGTTACAGCAGCACTCATTCTTACCAGATTTTCCTGCTAGAATCAGGCCTTAAACCACACTCACAACTAGCCTTTCATGCTGCTTTTCTTGTAATCTATTCAATACCCATTTCATGATTCAGCTGCCAAAACCTCCATTGTAGCACCAACCATCAAATCCTGCAAACCCCATTCAACACACCATAATCTGAACTCCATAGAACCTACACATCCAGCAAACTTTCTTGCCTTCAAACCCTGCTCAAAAACTCCATCAGACCCACAAAATTATCCAGGGAAACCCTCACTCAGACAGCCAGAAATTGGTCACACAACAGCTACAATTCAGACATAATCCCCCTGGAATTCGTACTCTAAATCACCACCAGCAAACTCAAACTCTTCACCTCAGCTCCATGGACGATAAACTTCAAAACTCCTTGTGACTCCACCATGAACTCGAGCTAGAACCGGCAAATAACACCATTCTTGTACACAAATTTCCGCAGACCAACACCACAGCTCCACGATCTTCAGAAACCCTCTTGAATCTCGTCCATATCTCATCGAATTACAGCAGAAATTTCACCTTGAACAGCTACACACTCCAGCCATTTTCTTCTTCTTCCCTGCCACAATTTCACCCTAGATCCACCATGAATTTGTGTTACCAACTTCCTCTCCTTACCGTCGTTGAGATCTCCTCTTGAATCCTTGTAGAAATCCATAGATTCAGACCGCCCACATATGCCAGAACTGGTTGGGATCAGAAAATGAAGAAGGAGAGGGAACTGGTCGTGTAGACCTAATCTGTCTGCCCTTGAACCCCATTTCTCCTTGTACGCATGTGCGTTTGTTATGTGGTGAAATCCACTAATCCCTTGAGTCAGCTACCCATGAATTGTAAAACCAAGCCCATAGCACAGTTCTTCCTAGGCCCAGCAGAGATACGACCCATTAAACACTTCTTGTAAATTCAGTTTGTTCCAATGAACTTATTTTTCATGATTTTCCTTTTGTTTTAGACATAACAGTGATTGTACCTGCAAAATAGAAAACGACGTTAAATAACCAATATACGAGGCATAAGCTAACTAAAGTGTATAATAAGGTACTCTTGAGTAGGTGTTTTAAGGAACCTATCACCTACTAGAGTTTAGATTTCGGAATTGGGATATAGACTAAGTAGTAGAGACCTTGAAGACGAAGACTGTGAAGACAAAGAAGACATCAACTATTCTTCATCGACAAAAGGTTAGTAGGAGTTATGAATTTTATGGAAATTCTTCTATTCTACTTTCTCTATCTTTCGAAATAGTCGGCTACTTTAGTAGAGATACTAATAGTGATTGAGATTGTATTCTTGTCTACATGACCATGTGTTATGTTGGTATTTGTTCCCACGAATACTAAGTTTACAAGAATACATGAAATAAATTCGATACCATTTGTCCATTGCAATGGTTTGCTTGCAAATCACTTGTTGGATATGGGTGAATCTAAAGGAGTACTCTTGAGCAAGAGTCCAGTGGATTATAGCTGAGGGCGTCTAACACGTCTAAGTACTGGTTCAGCCCAGAACTTCCAGCGGATCCAAGTTAAACCCTAATCTGAATGACGACGGTTCCCGAACCGTTCGTGAACAGTGACTTAGGAAAAACTCCTGAGTTCCAAAGTATCAATTTGAACGCGTACCTTACGTGAACCTCAGATTCGATGCTTTTGGCTGTGATTCAGATGGACGGTTTGCGAACCGTCCAAAGTGAATATTCTCTGGAATTTTTCACTCGGGTTAAACTCTGACTCCTTATCTCTTAGTTGGACTTGGTTATCACGAAAATATATTTTGTGGTCCATCTAACGATTCTCAATGTTTCAATAAGATAAAGATTATCTCTGGTCTGTTGGATATCAATCTTGAAGTGTTTATGAGCTAATAAAACACTTGGCAGATAAATGATAAAAGATTTCCAATTGAGATAAATCTAGGTTTATTGGTTTGCAAGTTAGGGTTTCCTAAACTTGTGGAACAAGAAACTAGTTTCTTTATTCCAAAGCAACCTATCTTATTAAGTGCTATAAATAGAGGTGTCTAAGGACGAATACCGCAAGCATCAAGCATACGTGAAGGTCCTTTGTGGAAGTGATCGTATAACTCTTTTCACTTCGGTGAATGCTTGTTGTGGTATAGTCATCCTCTATTAGGTAGCAGTTCCTCTTGGGATTTTACCTACGACTATAAAGACTTCTCTTGAGAGTTGGGAAACACAGGTAGGAGATTGAGACCTTAGTGGTTGAAATCGGAGTAACCTGTAACCTTGGTAACCTGATCACGTTCTTGTCTATTCTATGGTCCTTCTCTTCTGATATAAGACCATTCAAGAACTGATACGTAACATACAGGGTTTCGAAAGGAAGCAACGCACGGCTGCACTCGGTGTTGTAAGACCTAGTTAGCTCCAGTTGTATAAGTTTCTTAAGTGATTCTTCTTTTTATAACTGAGGTAGAGACAAGTTGGGCATAGTTTACTCGGTTTACTTGTCATCCCCCGCTTGTAAGTAGATTTCCGTATGACCTGGAGCAATCCAAAGGAAGTCACTTTGTGTATGTCAAACTGATAGAGGACAGTTCAAACATACAGTCGATAATTGAGGTTGCAAAGCCTGAATTGTTGAAACAAGCCTTTAACAGCGGTTAAAGCAACTCCTAGGCCTGTAAAGGACGTCAGCTAGGGGAATCAAGTGCGTGACGATCTGTGGGGGATCTAGAGACGTAAGGAGTGCGACAGTAGACAGTTCGCTTGGAGGGTTGGAATTGGTTTCTGCTACATCCCAGACCGAAGTCTTATAGTAGGCTAGTGTTTGTAGACAGTTTGTATTGTGCGGTGTTCAATCTGGACGAGGTCCCGAGGTTTTTCTACATGTTGTAGTTTCCTCGTTAAAAAAATCTCTGGTGTCTTGTGTGCTTTACTTTCCGCATTATATTCTTTGATTATATAATTAAAGCAAACACAAGAAGTACGTTATTAATAAACCTGATCGTTGTCCTCAATCCATCCCTTGGATTTACCAATACCCTTTCTTGCGTTGGACTGATCCTTGTGATCCAAACTCAGGTTAACAGATTTGGATATTGATTTTTGAGATCGTCCAGATCTGACCATAAGTCTCACGAGCCCAAACGAAATGTTGGTTGTATTTCGGTACCCCTGCTTTTTCAATAATCAAGATAGCAAATCAGGATTTCAGTTTTTGTATGCAGGAAGAAGTGGAAATTTCTGGCCTGAATATCCTCAGTCATTTACCTCGATTTTGGATGCCACCTGAATCTCCTCTCATGAAGATTAATGTTGATGCGGCCTTTGTTCCTTACAATGGTGTTGCTGGAGCAATTGCTAGAGATTTCAATGGTTGTTTTATGGGTTGTGGAACTATTACTTTTGATGCTACATCCTCTTTATTGGCGGAAGTAAAAACTTGCAAATTGGGTCTTACTCTTACCGTAAAGCTCAACATCAACAATTTCATCATTGAAAGAGATGCTTCAAATGTGACTAAAGCCATTCTTGGAGATGTTGTTGGTATCCCTTTGAGCATTAAATCTGACGGTATTTTTGTTGGATGAAGGGTTGGCATGTACAGACAATGAGCACCATATTTTTTCAGAAGTAGAGAATTCGTCTCTTAGTGTTAAAGTCAGCAAGGGTGTGTTCGCCATCTATCCCTAGCAGTCTTAAGAAAACCATTGAGGAGAATGTTATTAAAGACGGGGCAAAAAAAGTCTGTTTCTACAGCTACTGTATACAGAAACTCTGGAGTTCATGTGAAGTTAACTAAACCAAAACATCCTGGTTTATAATGCGGACGATCTATTAGAATATATATGGGGTTGCGCGAGACGCGGCTCGTTTTAAACATCGTCAATTAATTCATGAGTTTAACCCTGCCATTATTTGTTTAGCAGAGATAAAAGTGAGACTTTCTACTCAGTTTATGGAAAACTTAAGGGTGGATATGGTGGGTTTTCGTGGCGAGATTATTAATAATTCAACGGACAGTAGGGGGATTTTTCTTTGTTTTTTTTTGAATTTGAAAGGTTATATTAAAGTTGGGCCGAAGCCCACTATCTACAAGCCCAGGTAGCTAGGCAAAAAAACAAAGAAAAATCCCCCCACCCCGATGCAGACGAGTTTTGAACTCAGGTCGCCGGTGTCATCACCCAACAACTTTACCACTGTACTACAGTGACATCTGCTACGGACAGTAGAGTTGGTAACTTGTGGATATTAACTTCTTCGAAAATAGACCTGCCAGTAGTAGTAAATTCTAGCCATCATGCAATAACAATTGAATCTGGCGGTGCTTTATTATCGTTTGTGCACGCAAGCTCTTTACAAACTACTCGTAGGAACTTGTGGACACAGCTGAACTTGGAGAATTTAAACAAGCCATGGCTCGTGAGGGTGATTTCAATTGCGTGCTTAATGCATCTGAAAAGAAGGGGGGTTTACCTCCTTGTACTTCAGCAATTAATAAGTTTAATGCTTGGATGGATGATAATAACTTGTTTGAGGCTGATTCTTTGGGATGCAATTATACTTGGGCTAATGGTCAACATGGGACTTCTAGAATTATTAGCAAGTTGGATCTTGCCACAATAAATGCATCTTGGGTTAATACTTTTGAGAATTGGTGGTGTAAAGCGCTTCCAAGGGAAGTTTCCGACCATTCTACATTGTATGGATACCCTTTCACTGTTAATAGGCCAAAAAGAACTCCGTTTCATGTGCAAAAGATGTGGTTTAGCCACCCGGATTTTCTTATAATGGTTCTCGACAGTTGGAATGAGGTTCTTTTGGGTTCCCCAGCTTATGTCTTTACGACTAAGCTTAAAAGACTTAAACTTATTATGAAGATATAGAATCAGGAGGTGTTTGGTAACATTTATACTCGTCTAAACCAGGCAGAACGTCAGTTGGAAGTGGCTACGTTAGTGTCTGATGATGACCCTTCTGATACTATGTTAATAAGGTTAAGGAGGCTAAAGTTTTGGTTAATGACACAAGATGTCAATTGTCTACCATGCTTAAGCAGAAATCCAGAAATAAGTGGATTATGGATGGTGCTAGCAATACGAGTTTTTTCCACAATAATATTCGTATAAGACGTAGTAGTAGTAATACTATTTCTGAGCTAGGTGATGTCACAATTACGGATCAAAATCAGCTGAGGGAGCATGTTGTGAATCACTACATTGCAAAGTTTAACGGGGATAATTCTATTCTTGATGACTCTTTATTTGATGTTGAACATGGTCTTATCAATGAAGAGGAACGACTTGCAATAAATGTCATTCCATCTGTAGAAGAAATTCTTTGTGCAGTATTTGATTTGGGTGTTGATAGCTCTTCAGGCCTAGATGGTTTTGCTGGTTTCTTCTACAGACATTGTTGGAATATTATCAAGGATGACTTGATTGTGGCTATTATCTTTTGTTGGCAGCAGCAGAAGATTCCCAACTGTATTAATTCAAGCCTCATCATGCTTCTTCTAAGGTAAAAGGTGTTAATTCTCTTAAGGATTTTAGACCTATTGGTTTGAGTAATTTTGTCTTCAACATATTTACCAAGATTCTAGCCACTAGTCTTGGTAGTGTCTTGGATAATTTAATTTCCGATGAGCAGGTTGCTTTCATGAAAGAGCCTAACATTCACCAGAATACTAGTTTGGCTTCTGAAATGGTGAATGAAATTGATATAAAACGCAAAGATGGTAACCTAGGCTTGAAACTAGACATCACTCAAGCATTTGATACTGTTAGTTGAAACTTTGTTATTGAGGTGTTTAGAAGGTACGGATTCTCAGATTCTTGGTGTTCTTGGATTCTCTCTATTCTTCGTTCTGCTAGAATTTCGGTTTTAGTAAATGGGAGCCCTGAGGGTTTCTTTACTATTAATAGAGGATTGAGGCAAGGAGATCCTTTGTCTCCTCTGATTTTTGTGCTTATTGAGGATGAGCTCAGCAGAAACATTACCAAACTCTCTAGAGAAGGTAAGATGGCTTATATGGTGACTAGAAAAGGTATTTCTCCCATTTCATTTATTCTTTGCAGATGATATTATGATTTTTTGCAAAGGTAACATGAAAATTTTGCATAATCTTGTGGATTTGTTAGAAAAGTACCGTCTTGATTTGGGTCAGACTGTGAGCAGGCAAAAAAGTAAGCTTTATTATGGTGGTGGTTCTCTGGGTTATTCCGCCAAATATTGCTAACATTTTTTT
>JAJJMA010195648.1:0-15484 GCA_023529015.1 Papaver nudicaule | reverse complement strand
AGTGTAATCAATAAATATATTAGAGAGGTGTTTTTAGACACCTATCAAATTCCCCCACACTTAGACTTTGCTAGTCTCTTAGCAAACAAAATAACAAAATAAAAGAAAATAAAATCCTAACTCACTGTCGCAGGAATCGCGGCTGCACTCAGCACATGCAACATGCCGTTAAACCTCTGTACGTCTACAGAGGACGAGTTTTGTCTCGTGAGGGCTTACTTAACTAGAGGTATACCCACAAAACCTGACTCCAAACCCTAGCTACTTGTGAACGATTGAGGAAAAACACCAAACAACCTACTTAGTTGGCATACGGTGGCTCTTCAGATATAGGAATCATTTAGCCTTCTGTATCCATGGACATTCATATAGGATTCACAACTCTACTCAGATGATCTCTAAACTGTTTCGTACAATCGATGCTAAAATGCCTCGGAATTAATCAACACAAATTACTGATGGTAGATTATAGAAGATGGATGGAATAGTGATGGTGCGGTATGCTATAAAAGTGATGGTGTTTCCCACATCTGTCTGAATCAATGCTTTAGGTGAATCATATGGAGTGAAATATTGGTTTGAACTTTAACTTTAACATTTTATTTTTAACCGATATGTATAAGGGTGGAGGTCTCCAAATCTACATCAACCACAGATATATTACAGTGCACCAATGGCTGATCTGGTCGGTATTTATTCATATTTACATATCAACCCACTGGTATATACAAGGGCCCCAGCAGGTTGAATCCGGTAGGTCAATTGGTCGGTCTCTTTTTTCGTTTTTCTTGGTTACGACTTATTCCGAGGCATAGTTACATAAAGTTCCTAACAGAGAAGAGATCATCATGTTATTTCTAACACCTGAGTTATGCGTTCAAACATGAAGGACCATTTGCGGGCCCACCAATTCCTATAGTTGAAGAGTTAACGTTTCCATCTACTTAGATTGGTCAGTGTTCGTCCTCAATAATTCACAAGTTTCTCGAATTTGAAGTCTGAGTCTTATTCTGAGTTTTATTTACAAACATACAACATACAAAATTTTCAATTTCCTACCCCCCAACTTAAATCTAACATTGTCCTCAATGTTTAAAGAGTAATTCAAAAAGATAATTCAAGTTGGAAAGATAGTACCTGGGTACCTCGACGGTCAATCAAGGTAAACTGGGTCCTCCAGAGGGACCTCCTCAACATCCTCAGTGGGAGCAATCTCTAAAAATGGTTTTAGTCTCTGGCCGTTGACCTTAAATGAACTCCTACCATCTGATGTCTCAATTTCAATAGCACCATGAGGAAAAACTGTTTTAACAATATAGGGACCTGTCCACCGAGAACGCAACTTCCCAGGAAATAGATGCAAACGAGTATCATACAGAAGAACTTTTTGACCTGGAGAAAATGACTTCCTTAAAATGTTACGATCATGTACAAGTTTCATTTTGTTCTTATACTCCCTAGCACTCTCATATGCATCTGCCCTAATCTCTTCCAACTCATTGAGCTGGAGCTTCCTGTGAGCTCCTGCCTCATCCAGAGAAAAATTAAGCTGCTTGACAGCCCAATATGCTCTGTGCTCTAATTCGACAGGTAAGTGGCATGCCTTGCCATATACTAGGCGATAAGGTGACATTCCGATCGGGGTCTTAAACGCTGTACGGTAAGCCCACAAGGCATCAGTAAGCCTTAGGGACCAGTCTTTCCTGTTAGGATTGACTGTTTTCTCTAAAATACTTTTAATCTCCCTATTGGAGACCTCTACCTGACCACTAGTCTGTGGGTGATATGGGGTTGCTACTTTGTGAGTGATACCATATTTCTTCATTAAAAGTGCAAACGTCCTATTACAAAAGTGTGAACCTCCATCACTAATTATAGCTCGCGGTGTGCCAAAACGTGCAAATATGTTTTCTTTTAAAAATTCGACCACAACCTTATGGTCGTTTGTTCTACACGGAACCGCCTCTACCCACTTAGACACGTAGTCTACAGCAACAAGGATGTAAAGATAACCAAAAGAAGTAGGAAATGGACCCATAAAATCAATACCCCACACATCAAAGACCTCAATCATTAATATAGGGTTCAAGGGCATCATATTTCTACGGAAAATAGTACCTAACTTCTGGCAACGCTCACAAGCAAGACAATAACTGTGGGTGTCCTTAAACAAAGAAGGCCAATAGAATCCATACTGCAGAATCTTGGCTGCAGTCTTCTTAGAACTAAAATGACCCCCACAGGCCTGATCATGACAAAAGGAGATGACACTAGTTTGGTCACTCTCTGGTATACATCTCCTAATAATCTGATCGGGACAATACTTAAATAGATAAGGATCGTCCCAAAAGAAGTGTTTCACCTCAGACAAAAACCTAGAACGGTCTTGTTTATTCCAATGATGAGGAATCCTACCAGTAACAAGATAGTTCACTATATTAGCAAACCAAGGTAGTTGGGAAACACTAAAAAGTTGTTCATCAGGAAAGCTATCCCTCACAGGAGAGGGATCATCAGAGGCATCTACAACTAGCCTGGACAAGTGGTCTGCTACTACATTCTCTGAACCCTTTTTGTCTCTAATCTCTAACCAAAATTCTTGTAACAAAAGGATCCACCTAATCAATCTAGGTTTGGTGTCCTTCTTAGACAAAAGGTATTTTAAAGCAGCATGATCGGTAAATATTACGACCTTAGACCCTAGAAGATAGGATCTAAACTTATCCAAGGCAAACACAATGGCTAACAATTCCTTTTCTGTGGTTGTATAATTCAGCTGGGCATCGTTCAAGGTTTTACTAGCATAATATATGACATGAAGTAACTTATTTTCTCGCTGACCTAAAACAACACCAATGGCATAATCTGACGCATGACACATGATTTCAAAGGGTAGACTCCAGTTAGGAGGTCGGACAATAGGTGCAGTAGTGAGTAACACCTTAAGCTTCTCAAAAGCTTCTAAACAAGCATCATCAAAAACAAACTTGACATCTTTCACTAGTGGAAATAGCCTGTTTTAACACGGCTGGGGTGTGTAGTTAAACACGGTTCTGCTACACACGCCATCTGTGTTAAAAAACGTGGCAGTTTAGGCGTGTTAGTTGGTGTAACACGCATAGATGGGGTAGCAGTTCTGCTACGCACTTGGGTGTGTAGTTATACTGCTACGCACTTGGGTGTGTAGTAGTATCCGTAGTAGTCTAGGTTTCTGAATTAAAAAAAAATGATTCAGTTTCAGCTGCAGTCAGAAAAGGCTGAGCTGATTCCTGACTGACTGGAACATATCTGAATCCAGATTGATTCAGATATGGCTGAATCCCTGCAGTCAGATAAGTTAACTGACTGAAATGACTGAAATACATCTGAAATAAATCTGAAATGAACCTTTCATTCAACCAAAATATAAGTGTGCATTACAAATCTGTGACCTGAAACTGAACTGAAACTTAACTGATCGAAACTGAAACTTAACTGAAACTGAAACTGCAATGAACTCATAACAAATCACACATCACTGAGACTAAGAAAGTAACTAACTGGAATCATCATCATCACAAGCTTTGAAATGAACCTTTAACACTGCTGTCATCATGCACAAGCCAGTACCTAAACCATAAAAAAGAGTCTGTTAGAATGACAAGATAGACAACAATAACAATAGAAGTTCCAGGAATTCAAAGGGATTGATGCACTATGTTTGATAACCCAAATATACAAACAACTCATAAAAACATTGCGACTAAACCATATATTAAACATCCCACAGATCACACCATATTCAATTTACAGAAAAAACAAATAAAATGTCAACATTCAACAGAAACCTTTCAACAGATGCCAAATGACACATACCTTGACAAAATATCGTGATTGTGCATATCCAATCCACATTTAGCAAGTTTCCTGTCGCATCATGAAGTGAATGATTATTCAAATGTCCACGTACATTCAAAAGATAAAGAAAGGTTAAAAAAAGGTACTTAATTCATCATTATTACCTGAGGATCTCCATCCCAGTACTCGTTATCTCCTAAAGTTGTTGAAATCGGCGGCGCTTCACTCGCAGTTGCACTAAAGACAAATGGATCTTCAAAAGCATTCAGATTGTGGTGGGATCTTACGGGAGATTCCAAAACCAAATTCCAATGCTCTCTTGTCACGTCGCTGCAGTAAAATACTTGTAGAGCTTGAGAAGCATGGATGAAGGGCTCGTCGATTTCTCGTGAGCTTCTCTTAAACCTTTCGAAGTTGACGAACGTCGACTTTGTCTCTTTGTCCACATAACATCCATTTACTCTGTCTTCGACCCGCACCCAATCACAGTTAAAAAGAACTTCAATGAAATCTCCATAGTCCAGTTCAAGAATTTGCTGTAGAATGCCGTAGTACATAGTATCTTCTTCAACCAGGTTAGCATCTCTTGAACTTGCTCTGAAACTTGTGCAAGCCTCAAAGGTGACTCCACTATTCTGTGTAATCAAATGCTTTTCTGCAGCAGCTGTATAGAATAGATACCCATTAACCCAGTAAGCATTGTAAGAAATTGTCGAGAAGTTAGGACCATTCACTAGCCTTCGGAAATCTGTCATAGGGGTTCCTTCTAGTTGTTTCTGTAGCCATGGAATGTAGTCCAAAGGTTTCATTCTTCCCGTACGAGGCTGGTTGAAAAGGCGAACATACGTTTCGTATTTCCTGTCAAACAACAAAAATGAGTATAAGGGACTGGTTAAAAAAGAAGCATCAAGGTCTTATAAGTTTTATAAGTTTACTACCCTTATAACTACAAAATAACATACATTACAAAAATGAAAGCTTGATTCTGGATCACTTACGCTTCCCATTCAGTATTTTCCGCTGAATGTCTCAAAACCCATTTCCGAGCTTGTTCATATTGTACAGGGGTAAGCTGATATGGTTTTCCTTGTGCACTCTCGGGGTGTGGACCTTCGTAAGCATCACTGGGCATTAGTATTTTTCCACGACACCTGTAAGACTTCTTTCTCCCCTCTGGAATGAATTCCATGCAATGTCGCCATCCTTCATCAACCTCATACTGCTTAGCAATCGACCCTTCGATATAATTTTGTTGCGACCAAATACCTTGTAGGTTCTCATCATCCTGCATAGTATTATGAAAACAGAAACATGTAAGTTCACTAACCGAATATTCAAAAATAAACTAACAGAAAACTACCTAGTAACCAAATTAGTGTACCTCTCAAAGTGGTACATCCACCTAAACTGAACAGGCCCCAAAAGAAGCGCCTCTTCTGCCAAGTGTATGACTACATGAGTCATACTAACAAAAAATGCAGGTGGGAAGTACATTTCAAATACACATATCGACTCCACAACACGATCATGCATTAGACGAAGCTCGGCGCGATTAATTACTTTAGAACAAAGGACTTTAAAAAACAAGGATATGTGTCGAACAGCCTCCCGCAATGGCTTATGCTGTTTGAAACCATGCATTAAAAAAATTGGCATCAAACCCTGCATAAGGATGTGATAATCGTGCGACTTCAAACCTTTCAATTGCAACTCTTTCATGCATACTTTCTTGCTCCAGTTCCCACTGTAACCAATTGGTACTTTAAGTATGCTAAGTGTTTTACAGATAAGTTCTTTTTCTGTCTTAGACAAGCAATAAGGTGCAGGAGGGACGATAACTCTTCCATTGGTATTCTGCAACCACAACTTTGGCTTTAACTTCAGCAACTTCAAATCTTGGCGCGCCTCAACACCATCCTTGGACTTATCTTTATTGTTCATAAAAGTTCCCAGCAAATTCTCTGTGAAGTTCTTTTCTACATGCATTACATCCACATTATGCCGCACTTGCAAAAACTATATGAAGTTAAGTTAGAAAACATAATAGACAACAAACACATATTGAAGTAAAAGAATGCATAGGTTAGAATTAAAATACCTTCCAATAAGGGAGACAGAATAAAATTGATCTCTTCGACCACGGATATTCAACCTTACCACGCTTTACCAACTTCCCAAATTCTTTATCCGCATTTTCTGTCTTCTCGAACAGGTCGAAGCCACTCAATCGTCTTGGTGCAACCCTTAATTCCACCTTACCATTGAACTGAGATTTTTTGCGTCTATAAGGATGATTTGGATTCCGTAAAAACCTCCTGTGTCCCATATACGCATACTTCCCACCATGCTTAAGCCTTACTGTATCTGTATCTTCTCCACACACAGGACAACCAAATCTTCCAGAAGTACGCAGACCAGCTACATGGGCATATGCCGGGAAGTCGTGTATGCACCACAACAACATCGCTTTCATTGTAAAGTAAGTCTTTGTATGTGAATCATATGTCACCTGTGAGAAGAAGAGGTTAACTACACAATGTTGATTGACATCGAAATGCATTTAGACTTGAGACAAATCTGAAATCAGAGTTTAGAAGATATTACCTTTCCATTTGACCACAACTCGTTTAACTCATCGAAAGGGCTGCAAATATACATCTATGTTGTGGTTGGGACCAAGAGGACCAGGAATGAGTAGTGCCAACATTGTGAATTCCTTCGACATGCATAATGAAGGTGGAAGGTTATATGGAACAAGCATGACAGGCCAAGTGCTGTGCGAACTCATCATTCCGAAAGGGTTAAAACCATCAGTAGCTAATCCAAGACGCACGTTTCTCTTCTCATCAGAAAAACTTGGCCAATTCCTATTGATTTCCTTCCACTGTGAAGAATCCACCGGATGACGCATATGTGTAGTACTTTCCACCACATTAGCATGCCACATCATCAGCTCAGCGATCCATGGTACACTATACATACGTTGCAACCTTTCCGTAACTGGAAAGTATCTTAGTTTCTTCACTGTCACCTTTGTAGTAGTTGGAATACTCCCTTCTGGTGGCTTTTTCCATCTACTTTGCTCACATTTAGGACATTGATCTAAATCCTTATACTCTTCCCGATAAAGAATGCAGTCATTAATGCAAGCATGGATAATTATTACCGGCAACTGAAACGGCTTAATCATGGCTTGAGCTTTACTACAACTATCTGGTAATGTGTTCCCCTCCGGTAAAATGGTTTTCAAATATCCCAATAACTCTGTCAAAAAAACATCTGAACATTGGTACCTTGCTTTCATGCTCAACAACTCAACTGTTGTTGATAACTTTGTATGTTCACTACTACAACCTGGATATAAGGGAAGTATCGCATCCTCCAACCTCTTACTGTAATCGACACCACCAGAACAAGCTTCAACATCAGCAACATCACCACCTAGATGGTTATCAGATCCATTAAGGCCTTCAGGGTTATCAGGCCTAACTGCAGGTCCTAGTGTCTCATTGAACAATTCGTGAATTCTCGGAAAAGAACCAGTAGCTTCATTAGCAACATAACTAGCAGGTAAGGTTGGAGCTTCTGTAGTTGAACTATTCCCACGAGGTTGCTCTCCATGATGTATCCAAGTCCGGTATGTCACATCGAAACCATGGTCAAGAATATCCCCATGTATGTCATCAAGCGATTTTGGTAAACTATTATATATCTTGCATTTCATACAAGGACAGTGAAATTGACCTTCACCAAGACTCGTGCGGGTAAATTGGATAAAGGATTGAACACCTGCAAGCCATTGAGGTGAACCCTTGCGTGCCCTCAACTATTCTTTACCTGGAGGATCCACACGGCGAAACATCTACATACAAAAATCTGAAGTTACATAAATATACTTGCAATTATTGACTCAAGTTACAGAAATAAACAAAAATAAGTCATTGAAGAGTAAGTAACTGATGAACGTAGGATACTGACCAGGTACATTCGCTCTCCTATGCGTAAATCGATTGCTTATAAGATAACAACCAACTCGCACATAGGAGAGGGAATGTACCAGCTTGTCATCATCATTTCATCAACCAGTTAAGTCATCAACAACCAAAACTTACAAGCATACAAGCACATATACTTATTCAGAACATAACAACAACATACAAGCATGATATACTTATTCAGAACATAACTGATTTAAGAAAGAAATATAACTATCATCTATTAACCTAAATCCTAATTCAAGATTCCCTCTGAAATTGAAATCAAATAACATAAACCCTAATTCAAAAATCAGAAAATTAATCAATTAACTATAATTAACTATCATCTATAACTTAAAAATCCACAACCCTAATTAAAATCCCCTTTTGAAACTGAAATCACCTAAACCCTAGTACAAAAATCAGAAATCACCAACGAATCAAATGAACCCTTTTGAAACTGAAATCACCTAAACCTAACAGACAACGAATCAAATGAACCCCCAACTAAACATAGCTCCAAACGAATCAAATGAACCCCCAAGTAAATGAAACCCTCAAAACCGATTCTAAATTTGAGGATATACATACCCCAAAAACTTTTTGAAATAAAGAGATAGTCTGAGAGATGAAGATTTATGCATGCATCTTTTTGAAATAAAGAGAGAGTTCAAACAAATATGAAGAGAAATTTTTGAGAGTTTAGAAGAGAAAGAGAGTAACGAGTTTCTGAAAGGTTTGGAGAGAAAGAGAGTAAAGAGAGAGAAAGAAGATAAGGTTTTTTCTAACTCTATTCAGATGGCTAGGTTTGAAGTAGCAAACCTCGAGTCAGATTTTAAAACCGACTAAGCTGATCTGAATCGGCTGAATCCCCACACAGTCCATACACCTTAATGCTTAGAAATCGACTCAGATCGACTCTTTCTAACTCTATTTTCATCTTAAAATTGACTCAGATAAACTGAAAACCTGACTTGTTTTCTTTGAGTCCCAAACTTGTATCAAAAATGAACTAAACTTGTATTAAAACTGAAAGTAAATGTAAATAAACTGAAAGTAACACATTTCATTAGATAAACACAGGGCTTAAACCTGCTGAAGCTACATATTCATAGAAGTTGCAAGACTTCTTTACATGTTTTGTTTTTGTCTTCTTCTTTACAAAAAAATACCAAAAAAAAAAGAAGAAGACACTCAAACCAAACAACTTGCAAAATATTCCAAGAAATTACATGTATCATGTATACCAAAAAACCCAAAAAGTTCATCCACAAATTCACAAAAAAGTTCACCAATCCACAAAAAGTTCCAGTTCCAAGTTCCAACTTCAGAGAGACTAGGCCATAGGGATGAGCCATTGGCAAACCGAGTTTGCCGGCCACATAATACTTTCACCTAGATAAACATCTTCAAAAGTGCGCTCATCATCGCAAAGGCGCTCTGAAGGCAGGACAATTTCGTCGATGACGACCAATTTAAAATCAGGATTTGCTGATACCTCAGTCCTGTGTAAATGACCAAATGCTACAGGTTTCATTCTAAAATTCCTCAAAACATAAGCCTGAAGAGTAGGTGCAGAACCATTCATTCCCTGAAGACAAAAACAATACATTGTGACTTCTTAAACCTGATATGCTACTAGGTTATTCATCATCTTTGACATATTGACAATATTATAATGGTCAGTTAAAATAAGAACCATTACCTGAGACTGAGCAATGGTTGTGGCAGGCTGAGACTGAGCAATGGTTGTGGCAGGCTGAGACTGAGATATGGTTGTGGCAGGATTAGAACTCAACACAGACTTTAGCTCCCCAACAGTTTTTTCAAGTGTACAGACGCGGCCATCCAATTTTCTATTCTTCAACTTTTCTTTACGTAACTGCTCCCTAGGAACTGCGGATGCAAAGATTTCAGTCTTTGATATCCCTCCTCCTATGCCTCGAACATATCCCCTACCATCTGGCCCAAACACCTATCAAAGAGTACACAAAATCAGTCAATATCACTCAATATCAAAGTATTTAATGCAAACAACCAAATAATATTCAAGAAATCATATGGACCAACAACCTGCGCAACTGCATCCCTATCCAAATGGGTCTCCTCCCTATACTGCTCAGTTTCATATAGTTCTCTTATCATTCCCTGCAATGTACCAGAGAAAACATGTTAAGTACAAAACTAATTAGAGTACATGATGTAGTCAATCAAAAACAAGAAAAAAGTCTTTAACTTACAACATATTTTCTGCAGGTAAATTCATAATCATTAGGATCAAGTTGGTTCAGCTGATCTTCAGGTATTTCTTGGTACACATGTGTAGCCAAGTACACTTCAGACCTTGTTACACTGCCAGTTGGACTCTGTTCTTCCATCACATCCCGAAGCCTTGCAATCCCATCCCTTCCAGTGCTATGTAAAGCCTTAAGTTGTTTCCTCGATGTCTTCCCTATCACCCTTAGTTTCTTATCTTTATTTGTGTTGTGCATATCGACAAAAGCTTCCCAGTGTTCTTTCTTCACATCTCCTGGATTGTTGTTCTTTCTCTCGGCAACAGTCGGATATTTGTCACACACTTTTCTTAAATCACGCTTTCTGTTCTTCCAAGAGCTATTACACATCTTTAGAAACTTGTCCTTGATGAATTCAGGTACTCTATAGAAATTCTTAAGGCTCTTCCAAGCTAATTCCTTTTGTTCCCAGGGTACATTCCTCCAATCATCAAAAGCTGGTGATATCTCACTCCTGACTATGTTTCCCACCTTGGTAGAATATTGCTTAGAGCCCTCTTTGACGGGTTGTCCTAATGCATCAAATTTGATTGGAAGACGGTGATCACCTACAAAAAGACATAACAAGTGTAAGTATACAATTTGCAAACATAAACTAAAATATGGCAAACACAAAAGCTTAGAGTGCATATTACCTTCCTCATCTTCATCATCTTCCTCAATCAACATCTCCATATCATCTCCCTGAACTTCATTCCCATTAACTACACTTGTTTCACCAACTGGTTGATCATGTACTGTTTCATTAACATGACTTGGTGAATGCTCACCGTCTGACGAAGATATGTTTCCACCTTGAGGGTGTGGATACGAACGAAGAAGGGCACTTGGCCAGTCGGCTAAATTCAATGAAGGTGAACCAGAACCAGAACCGGCACCACCAGCTGAATGGGTACTTGCTGACCTGGTACTTCTAGGACGACTATTTGCAGACCTAAATCGGCTGCTCCGGCTGCTTGTAGGACTTCTAGTCATACTTACCTAAATAACATTTTCAGCTGTTATTTTCCATTCAAATAAATCTCATCTTGTATTAAACAACAACTCACAATTAACCTCAACAACACACACATCTAAATACAAACAATGATTAAAACTCACAATCAACCTCAACAACAACTCACAATTAAACTCAACAACTCATCAACAGACAGTTCAAACAAAAAAAGCTTGAAAACAATTTATACCTGACCAAATCAAAGTTTCAGCTGCTATCCGTACCTTGACTTCTAGTGGTGTGGCTCCTTCCAACTCAGGGACCTTGGATGAACTGCAGGCTAAGCATCCTTTTGCGCCTCCTCCTTTGATACCGGCAGACCCTATAGGGCAACCACCTTTCATCGCGTCTAAGGATTTGGTCCTGAATAAGCTAAAAAGCTTTCCCAGAGGGACCTCGTGTGGCAGAGATGGTCTTCGAGCTCAACACTTAGTTGATGCTTTGAGTGGGGCCGCTGCAGCTGTGTCAGATGAGCTCATCAGTTCAATCACTGAGTTGGTGAACATATGGCTTGCAGGTGGGTGCCCTTCGGTTTTAGGGGAGTTTATAGCTTCTGCACCTCTCACTCCCCTACTCAAGCCTGGAGGTGGTATACGGCCTATTGCTGTAGGCACTATTTGGAGACGTTTAGTTTCCAAAGTTGCTGCTTCTCATGTTGGTAAAACAATGGAGAGTTACCTCAGTGACTATCAGTTTGGTGTGGGGGTACCCTGTGGAGGAGAGGCAATTCTTCATGCTGTTAACAGACTTCTTGAGACGAAGAGTGACTCTACATCTACGTCGATGCTGCTTGTGGACTTCTCCAACGCTTTTAATCTGGTAAGCAGGTCTGCAATGATTAGAGAGGTACGAAAGCATTGTCCTTCTATTTCTAAGTGGGTGGAGTTCTGTTACGCATCCCCTGCTAGATTATATTATATGGACAAGACTCTTTCGTCAGCTCAGGGTGTACAACAGGGGACCCTCTTGGACCTATGCTATTTGCCTTAACTCTACATCCCTTGATACATAGAATTGCAGATGCGTGCTCTTTGGACCTGCAAGCATGGTATTTAGATGACGGGACCTTAGTTGGGGACACCTTGATGGTGGCCAAGGCTTTGGACATTATTCAGCAAGAAGGTGTTTCCTTTGGGCTTCATCTTAACGTCTCGAAAACTGAACTCTTTTGGCCTACAGTGGATAATAGAGGGTTGGTTGAGGGTGTTTTCCCGTCTCACATATGCCGTCCTTCAGAGGGGGTAAAATTGTTGGGAGGACCTGTTAGCCTTAGCCCCCAGTTTTGCAAAAATTTGGTGGTTAACAGGGTTCATAAGACCACGGGCTTGATTGATGCTATACGAAAGCTCAAAGATCCTCAAGGTGAGCTTTTATTGTTGAGAAACTGCTCGGGTGTCTCCAGGTTATACTTTGCTATGCGTACAACTAAGCCCGAATATTTGGAGGAGGCACAAGTGGTTTTCGATGATCATCTCAAGCAGTTTCTTAGGCACCTTGTTACTGGAGATGGGCCGGGATTCGGTCTCCTACAACAAAGACTTGCTACACTCCCCATCAAGTATGGCGGTTTAGGAGTGTATACCATGGAGGATACCGCGCAATATTGCTATTTGGCTTCTTGTTTCCAGACCAAAGCTCAACAGGAGAATATTTTGAGAGTTTCAGGTGTGTCTGGCTTGAGTCCCAGTTTTGAGCATGCACTGACCCTATACAAACAGGTATGTGGTATTGAGATTTCTTCATTATGCATCGATGACATTGCCCCCCATTCTATGAGTTCCTTGGCAATCAAATACTTCGATGCAGTGAAGAAAGATTTACCTAATCGGTTTGCTATGACGGAGCGTGATTCAGCCTTGTGGCAGAGCAACAGGATCAAACATGCACAAGATTATTTGTTGGCCATTCCGATTGCGGGGCTCAATCAAACACTTGGGCCTCGACATTTCAGAGCTATCTTGCGCTATAGGCTTGGGATCCCTCTTTTCTAAGAAGGAGACAGTTGCACCAGTTGTGGTAGGGAGATGGATATTTTTGGGGACCATGCCTTACATTGCTCAAGCGGTATTGGTCTCAAGTACAAACACGACCTGGTTCGTGATACCTTTGCCGATATTTGTTATCGGGCGGGTGTCCCATCTAGGAAAGAGGTTGACTTGGGGTTCCTCTCGGATTCTGGAGCAGCTTTGAGACCTGCGGATATCCTGGTATATAATTGGGATAATGGACACGATGTATGTATGGATATCACAGTTGTTTCACCTTTTACAGGCGTTGGGGTGCGCGCTTTTGTCCCGGGCAAGGCAATCAACGATGCTGTCATTCGTAAGAATGACAAATACTTGGAGAAATGTACTGCTCAAGGCTTTGGCCTGGGTGTGTTGGCTTTTACCACTTTAGGGGAGATGGGTAGCGACACTGTGGAGTTTCTGAAGAGATTACGCAATTATATGGCTAGCCATGATGCTAATGTTATAGTGGGGGATTTTTTATTTCATAGGATTGGGGTTGTACTCCAAAAAGGGATTGGAACCCAGCTTGTTGCCAGGCTTCCATCCAAATCTTGTAATCCTATTGATTCTGATTCTGATTCCGATTCAGATTAATAATATATGAAGTTTTCATTAAAAAAAAAAAAAAAAAAAAATAAAAAAAAAAAAAAACTTTAAACCCTAAGAAATCAAAATCAATTTTACCTGATGAAGATGTTCAACAAACCCAATTGCACCTGATGAAGAAAGAAATAAAATTGTTAAAACCATAAGAACAAACAAATGAAACAAGGAAAAAAAAATCAAATCAAATTGTAAACCCTTAATGCAGTACCTGATGAAGATCTTCAATTACCTCAATCGTACCTGGTAACCACACAAATCAAAGAGTTAAAACCTCAAGAACAAACGATTGGAACCCAATTAAAAAAAAACAGAAAAATAAACAAATTTGTAAAACCCTAACCTAAAGTAATTGTACCTGAGGATGATGAAACACCAGATCTAACCTAATACAACATCAGATTTAACCTTAATACAACACCAAATCGTGTTAATGGTGATGAAGTTGATTTGAAACTCAAACCCTAGGCGACTGGTACTGCATGCAAGAGAGAAAGAGAGCAGAGAGTGAAGAAAAAATTTGACGGAATTTTTTGGGTCAGTTTTATAGAGGGCTGAAATAAATTGGCGGAAAAAATAATAAATCCCGCCCTTTAGCTCTAACACGGATTAAGTTGGTGGTGGTGTGCGTAGCAGAGCTGATGGAAAACATGTAAATAAAATTAGCTAACTCTGCTACGCTACTTCTTGCTCTGCTACACACTATGGCCGTAGTACCCATTGCTACGGATTAAGTGTGTAGTTGTCTAGTGTAGCAAAATGGCTGATTTCCACTAGTGTTTTGCAAGAAGATTGCAAAGAGGTCTAGAAATCAAGCTAAAATCCTTAATGAAACGACGATAGAATCCCGCATGCCCTAAGAATGACCTAATATCCTTCACGGTTTTGGGAACCGGTAAAGTCCTAATAAGGTCAACCTTGGCTTTGTCTACCTCTATACCCTTAGAAGATACGATATGCCCTAAAACAATTCCTGATTGTACCATGAAATGGCACTTCTCCCAATTGAGCACTAAATTCTTTTCCTTACTGTTAGGTGCATAAAACACCTATTCAAGAGTACCTTATTCATACACTTATGTCTAGCTTATGCCTCATAAATTGGTTATCTAACGTTGTTTTCTATTTTGCAGGTACTTTAAAGTAATTTGATACATAATGAAGCAAAGAGCAACTCAATTCATTGCTCGATAAGGGGCAACCAGCAGAAACTACAGATGGCAGCCACAGTTCAAGCATTGGGCAGCCATTTAAGTTTGTTAAGAGTTACTGGGGCACCCATGTCGTATTGCTCAGGGCAGCTACTGTACTTGAATCACGATTACTGGAGCACCGCGAGGAGTTGATCAGGGCCACCGTCATTTGTTCTAATTTAAACATCCAGGTCGAGACACGACCAGACAACACAGTTCCAAGACAAGTTCCAACTACAGCAACCAGTTCTACCTAGCCATGGTTCGTATCTGGTTTGCCAAGGATCGAAGATAACACAGAAATGGGAATTGGGTGCAGACCATGTTAGGAATTGGTTTGAACTGTTATAGTTTGGTTTCAGTTAGTTTGAGCAGAGTTTAGAACGAGGGAAATACAGAGAAAGAAAGAAGATGCTGCTGTCGTTGGAAATGGTACCTGTATGAAGGGAAATTGAAATGAATTAGACTCCTGTTATGATTTAGAACAATGGGTTTGAATTGGTTCAGGGTCTGCTGTCCAGTTTTAGCCAAGAAGAACGGAAAGAAGAATGGGCATAGTCTGAGAGAAACA
>JAJJMA010195646.1:0-17461 GCA_023529015.1 Papaver nudicaule | reverse complement strand
GATTAATCCTAACAAAGTCTGCAAAATGAAAAACAAAAATAAAACAATGCAATCCACATGAATACTAGTAAATAAGCATATGATTACTAAATAATGTATATCATGCACATATCACTGAACATCAAGTTACTCAAGAGGTTCATGACCAGATGTACTTAACAATAGTGAAAAAGCGAGGATACCGAGATATACCACCAACTTTTTGTTTTCGTGAACCTAGTTGATTATGGTTGTTTGAACGATCTCACAAATCAATATTCAAACAACAACCTGAGTATAGTTCAGAGAACCGAACCCTAACAAGAACGTAGTTCTCGTAAATCTCAATAGAGATGGATTCACTCAAAGGTTATGAATCAAAAAACTTGCAATTACTTTTATTATATAGATCAGAGACAATATAATGCGGAAGGGAAAAGTAATGCAAGACACCAGAATTTTGTTAACGAGGAAACTGCAAACCTAGCAGAAAAACCCCGGGACCTCGTCCAGATGTGAACACCCTTAGTATGAACGGTATACAGACGCTAGCCTACTCTCAGACTTTGGACTGGACTGTATCGAGACTGAATTCACCGTACAAGCAATTCAGCTACCAATGTGCTCCTACGTCTCTTGGCTCCCGTAGTAGCCTACATACTTGATTCCCCTAGCTGACGTCCTTTACAGGCCTAGGAGTTGATCCACTTCCCTTCGTGAAGACTAGCGCTACCCTGCCTCTAACAGGACGCCTAAAAGTATCCAAGTAATTAAACGAGAATACGATTGTGATTTCCTTTAGACTTAAAGTCAAGGTTAATGGAAATCGATATGTTTAATAGGGCTTATTGATCTAGCCTAAAAAACTTTACCTCCGAACGCGAGACGAACTTAGTATGAAACCTAGTTCGTGATTTGCGTTTGGGAACTTCTAGGGTTAAAGATACAAGATCTACCTTACGAAGTTTCTATCAAATCTTGGTCGTGATAATATTGAAAGAATTCAATCGACCAAGATACATGATGGAATTTTACTTCCGACCTGTGATTCACGATCCTCAAGTGAAGTCTTTTCAATAATCGTAGTCCTAAAAGGACTTCGAGATGACGACCAACCTTTATGCAAGGATACACAGATGTGTAGAGGATTGAGATTGTATCTTGCAGAAGGTCATCTATTTATAGTGATCACCAAGGGAGGCTTTGCTTAAAGTTTAAGCAACCTTGAGTAGGGCTCAAGCAAGTTCCGGAACTAGGAAAGTCCATATCTTGAATACCCATTCTCAATCTTCTAAGAACTTTGGACTAAGCCAAAAGTTAAAGAAGACTCAACCTTGTTTGAAGGTCCGCGATGTTTGGACATCGCTTTGCGACTTCTGGTCCAAATACTTAGTTTGAACATCGCTTGGATTAAGTTGTTGAATTCCATGGGCCAAGTCACGACAAGTCCGAGAACTAATCATGTCTAGACCGAA
Organism: Papaver nudicaule; assembly: GCA_023529015.1. NCBI lineage: Eukaryota > Viridiplantae > Streptophyta > Magnoliopsida > Ranunculales > Papaveraceae > Papaver > Papaver nudicaule. Next base: position 16,007 of record JAJJMA010195646.1, on the reverse strand, counting down.
AACTTCAAGATATGGAAGTTGGAAGTTTTCGCATGGCTTATATGAACGCGTTCACAGAGCAGTCCATAGAGTTCAGGAGAATTCAGGAGAATTCTTGAACTTGTATGTACGCGTTCATACTACTTAGCTCATTCTCTGAAATCCCAAAGGCAACATATGTACGCGTTCATGAACGCGTTCACCGTTGGGGTCATTTCAAGAGACAACTCAACATACTCTACCTATACAAATTATCACAAGTGTGACAAATGCAAAGGCGAAAATCCTAGAATACCTTCGGATCATATAAACAACTCATAGACTATTGGTATGATAGAAATGGTAAAAATGATACGGAAAGGAAATACCTTTCTAACTTTCAGCGAGGACGTTATGATTTATCAAGTAGTAAGCTTCGGTCTTCGTCTTCATCAGTCTTCGTCTCGATTACCTAGAACTATCCTAGTCCGAGTTGTAGAGTAAACTTATCAAGGATTGTGTTTTTGTCTCATAAGCTTGACAACTGACTTGAGATAGCAACATCAGTGGGTTCAACCGAGCTATGCTCTAACAAATAGTATGAACCAACTCATTAATGTTCTTTTATTTGATCGTGAACCTCTTGACAATTGCATATGTGAGGTACCGAAATACAACCAACTTTTTGTTTGGGCTCGTGAGTCTTGTGGTAAGATATGGACGATCTCAAAAATCAATATCCAGATATGTTAACCAGAGTTAGGATCACAAGTAATCAGTCGCTAATGCAAGAAAAGTCTTGGTGAATCCCTCTAAAAGATTTGAGACTAACTTAACGGTTATAATAATGTACTACGTGTTTGCTTTAATTATATAATAAAAGATATAATGCGAAAAGTAAAGCACACAAGACACCAGAGATTTTTTTAACGAGGAAACTACAACTTGTAGAAAAACCTCGTGACCTCGTCCAGTTTGAACACCGCACAATACTAACTGTCTACAAACACTAGCCTATTATAAGACTTCGGTCTGGGATGATACAGAGACCAACTCTAGGCCAAGCGAATTGGCTATTGTCGCACTACTTACGTCTCTATATCCCCTACAGATCGTCACACACTTGATTCCCCTAGCTGACGTCCTTTATAGGCCTATGAGTTGCTTTAACCGCTATTAAAGGCTTATTGACAATTCTGGCTTTGCAACCTCAAATATCAATTGTATGTATCGAACTATCCTCTTCAGTTTAACATACGTAAAGTGAATTCCTTCCAGGTCATACGAAAATCTACTTACAAGTGGGGGCTGACAAGTAAACCGAGTAAACTATGCCCAACTTGTCTCTACCTTAGGTGTGAAAAGAATCACTTAAGAGACTTACACAACTCGAGCTAACTAGGTCTTACAACACCATGTGCAGCTGTATGTTGCTTCAGTTAAAACCATGTAGTCACATATCTGTTCTTGAATGGCTTTATTGCAGAAGAGAAGGACCGTAGAATAGACAAGAATGTGATCAAGCAACCAAGGTTACATGTTAATCCGATAAATACCACAAATGGAAATATCTCCTACATGTGCTTCCCAACTCTCAAGAGAAGTCTTTATAGTCGTTAGGTAAATCCCACTGAGGAACTACTACCTAATAGAGGATGACTACCACAACAAGCTTACACCGAAGTGCAGAGAGTTTACGATCAATTCCATAGAGAAATTTCACGTATGCGATGCTTGTGGTTTTCGTTATTTAACCCTCTTATATCTCTCAATAAGATAGGTTGCTTTGAGATAAAATAATAGATTACTTGTGCCACAAGTTAGCTAGTGTCTGACGAACCCGTTACTTAGCTTGCACACAAAGAAACCCTACGTTAATCTCATTTAGAAATCGTTTATCATTTATCTGCCAAGTGCTTGTTAGCTCTTAACCACTTCAAGATAGAGATCCAATGGAAATGAGAACACCTTCCTCTTATCTTATCGACTCATTGAGATTCGTTAGATGGACCACATAAGATATTCTGATAAAGCTTAAGTCCAACTAAGAGATAAGGAGTTATCTAGTTAAATCCCACGCAATTATCCCAAAGACAATCACCAGACGGTTCGCGAACCGACTGAAAATGGAATCTAGGACAAATACATCGAATCTGCACGTTCATGTACATGTACGTGTACAAATTTATATTTTTGGAACTCAGGAGGAAAATCCGGAGCTCTTGTACACGAACCGTTTCGTGAACCGCATAGTTCCAAATTAGGGTTTAACTGGATCCACTGGAAGTACCTGGACTGGGCCAGTTTCCGTCTTTAGACGTGTAGACGCCCTCTGATATAATCCATGGACTCCGCTCTTATATTACTCCCTAGATTCATCCATTCTCCTACATGTACTTGCTAGCAAATTATTGTAATGGAAAGTGTATTGAATCTTTCTCATGCATCTTATAACTTAGTATAGTGGGAATATACCAACATAACTCATGGTTATGTTGGTTATGTAGACAAGATAGAAATCTCAATCACTATTAGTATCTCTACTAAAGTAGCCGACTATTTCGAAAGATCGAATAAGTAGAATAGAAGAAATTCCATATAATGTCACAACTCCTACTAACCTTTTGTCGATGAAGAATATATAATGACTTCATCTTCAAGGTCTCTGCTACTTTGTCTATATCCCAACTCCGAAATCTAAACTCTAATAGGCTAAATCAAGAATTGTGCTTTGACACCTAAAACTGACAACTAGCTTGACGTACCAACGCTAGTGGGTTTGACCGAGCAATGCCCTAACAATATGAACATTTGCGATCCTTGTGAACTTTTACCAAACTCAAATAAAAAAAATTAAAAATATATTAAATACAAATATTACCTGATGGTTTCTAAGAGCAAGGGTTATGTGATAGTGTGTGGAAAAACCTTGAGTTGGGTGGAAAACTGTCTTCATTCAGAAGCATTTATATATATATATATATATATATATATTACAAGAATGGCACAAATGGCGTATCATCTACCTGCTGGGTAAGAAAATGCTATCGAACGGCAGAAAACCTACCACATGGTGAGGACTATCTGACACTACTTCCATATCAGAACAAATGTGCTCAGGATCCAAATATGGCGATGTACATATTTAGGTGCCCGCGGTGTTAATAGTCAGGTTTACAGGACCTAAAATTAAAATATCCGAAAATATGAATGAACAATTTTATTTGCACTTATAATGTTGGTCGTTTGTCGTCAATACGCGTTCAGCTCAAGTAACAAATCCATCTCTCTATGAGATTGAATATCCAATGAGCAGTTACCCAAGAACATCTAATGGCCTAAGTGTTGCGTGCATGGGTTAATGAGAATGTGGTGGTAATAATAAGTCTGAACCAGATAGTAACCCATGCTTCGCACCGGGAACATATTTCAAGTTTGGCTCAAAATTAGTTTCACGTCTGAGCCGGTGAGCCAGTGTTAAGTTGTCATATTTCATAACCACAAAAGGCGAAAATATGATCCAATAGACAAGTGCCCGTATATTATTCAATTTACAGTATTCAACTTTTAGATAGTTAAGATTAGTCAGCAACATATCCTATGTTTTATTGAGATTTAATCATCTTTTAGGGGACTTCAGAAGTTTACATATATATTCTTAACGTTGAATTCGACCAACTTGACTTCGAGTGTAGAATCTTGAATGGGTTGTGTTAGAGCATGGCTTGGTCAACCTCACTAAGTGTTGGTATGTCAATCTTAGTTGTCAACTTTAGTGATCAAAACTCGACTGCTAAACAACACACATTAGGTAAGGTCATTATTGAGTTAGCTTTAGGTTGGAAGATTTTGGTAGGATTTAGAATCACTATTAGAGGTTAGTGAATCTAAATAACGCGATTCCATTATCTTTTACACTTGTGCTACAAAAGACAAAAACATAACTTAATGCTTGAGCTTACATTATGACTTGATCACTTGTGATCAGTGTGTCTTAAGATATAACTCCTCTTTATCGCTTGCGATATTGTTGTTGTAGTTATGACGTTCCATATTGCTTAGAGCTTTCTTTTCTTCCCCGTCTCTAAGTAATATAAGGTTTTTCCTAAAACCTTAGAGTTGGATATAGCAGTTGTGATGTTGTCTCGGTAGTATTACGAGATTTGATGCATCACAGTATTGTGTCTCGACTTACCTAGTCTGACTCTGTCGGATTGATTAGCGCGTACTTGTATGAGCTAAATGTAAGAGAGATCGTGACTCACACTTATGTTGTGTAGACTTGATATACTGTTGTTCTAAGTTCGAATATTATGTCATGGTTTGGTTCTGATTACTGAAGTTCTGAATCATTTATTTGATTCTTTATATATGGACATCTTGTATGCCATATCACACTTTTAGATTTCGAAATCATATTCTTGTTGTCTCATCTTATGGACTTTCAGAGTTCCAAACCTTAATGTAGGTTTTGGTAAAACTAAACTTTGATTTCGAAACCATAAACTAGTTTTCGCATCCATAAGCTATTCAGTCCAAAACTTAAAATGTGACTTATGAGAGAACATGAGTTCGAAACGATGTTTGCTGGCTAACAGTGACTTGAGAATCTCGACCAATGAGTCTCGACCATGTGAGTTCTAAAGGGTCTAGTAGACCCTGGGGTTTCCTAAAGGTTTATGTGAACCGTTAAATATAACCCGTGCGTCAAGGACAAAAAGGTGTGATTCTGAAACGTTTCTTGACCACGTGGACTCTCAAGTTCGACCCCAAACATTTGTGACGAGATTAATATGTGTTTCTTGTTTCGAAACCTTAACCAAGGTTTTGTTAGAGCAAAATCTAAAGTTCGAAACCTTACTTTGGTTTCGCTATATGGAAACTTGATTTGGGAACCTTATTTCGGTACCAGGCAATGCCCTAACAATCTCCCCTTTTGTCAATTTTAGTGACAAAACCAATATATTATATATGGATTCAAAAAAGATATTACAATAAAGATCCAACCCATTTGTATCTTGATTTCTTGAATTCTTCAACTTCTCCTTTAAGTCTTGATGTGTTCGTTTAACTCTTGTTGAAAAATTCGTAGACAGCACCACAACATATCCAGCTCAAACAACCACAAAGGTACGCTCAAGCTTACGTGGGTTAATATACTAATCCCACATGATGTTTGTGCAAAGAGTAAGAATCAGAGCAACTTTAAAGTTCGTGTACCAAAACTTATAAAGTGATTCTACTCATTCTTGATACGAAGATCCACCTTAATCTTTATACATCTTCTTGCCAGATTGGTATGAAGCCCAATATTTATTCCCCCTTACTTGATACTTTAAAAAAGTACATAAGTAAGCAATACGATGTTCTCCCACTATGGTTGTGAACCACAAGAACAAGAAACCATATGTATTCTCCCCCTATTTGTCACAAAAATATGAAAAACTAGTTGAGACTCGGGTTTCAAGCCTATAGAGATAGTCAAGTCAAGGATGTACTCGCATATCAAGTTTAAGATGACACAACTAGAAAAGCAGAACGAAGATTTCTAAGTTGATTCATTTTTGGAGAAATGTAGATACACTTTTCTCCTAATATTCCATATCCACGCTCCCCAAAAAGATTTGTTATTAAGCGCAAGCTTATTTAAGAACTCTCCCCCATGTGGTGTTATTCAATAAAGAACAACAATATATGCCTCTACAAATAAAGACACGAACAAAGCATAACTAGACAAACAATTTAATGTATCCAGATTCTTTTTTAGTATTCTCTTTTCCTAAGCCAATTTTGTGGAAAAGAGTATAAGATTCTTGAGTTTATGGATACCCTAAAAATCATATAATCAAAAGTTTCTTTATCGTGAGAAAAAGCTTAACTTTTGTAAATTGACACAATTTTGAATCATCACAAGAGTAACAATTAAGTTGTGTATGTAATACATAAGATTGAGGTAGAAAAATCAGGTATTGCAAGCATCATTAATAATCAAATCTAAAAAGAATTTTTTATTAATGAATACTGATAAAGTAGTACATGCTGAAAAACTCTGAAAAGCATGAAAAGACAAACTACGTTTAGATATAGTCTATATTCTTTAGGCAAAGTAAGAGCAAGTTCTCACAAGGAACCAACTATTCTAATATAAGAAAGAAACTAAAGAACAAAGTTGTAGGCATCCAACTTCATTCAGAATTGATGTTGGAAGACTGGCCATCATTCTTGGCAACACAAACTTTACAAACTCTTTGTCAGCAAGTTTGTTGATTTGTGAATTCATGAGAGTCAACTCATTAGTCACTGCTTCCATCTGGGATTTGAGCAATGCATTCCTTCTTACTGCATTCATGAGCTGTACTTTCATAGCTTCGTAATCTATGAAGAAGCGATCGGCAATATCTTGTGATATCTGAACGTTTTGATCCAGCTTTTGATATTCACATGCAGAGAATAAACATATGTAAGGCTGGTGTTCATGAAAGTCATAAAATCATTCTTCTTCCACCAGAGTCTTTGTTCTTCCTTTCTCTTCAGAGCCATTGGCATTACTATACTTTTCCACTGTTAAAAGAAAAACTATAGCAGAAAAAACACTTTTGAATAAATTTTCTCAAGTGTTATGGTATTTATACAGGAGATACCAAAGAAGGATAAACTCAAATATCTCACAAGGTTTGCAAACCTAGAGTCCCTTAGGGTTTGCAATCCTCTTTTAAAGAGTTTAGAATACGATAAACGTAATCTTTTATGAGATTTGAGTGACTCTTCATGCAGTCTGTGGCTAGAATCTACGTATTGAGTTTCTTGTACAGAAAACACTTCCGGACGGTTCGTGAACCGTTTGGGTTAAAGATAACAATTCTTATGTACCCATCAGCCCAGTTTTTGTGGACTTAGTGTTTTTATTGGGGTCCATACATTTCTCAATCTGATTTTCATGGCAGAACCATCTTTGATCACTCAGGTGCCTCTTCTGAGTGGTACTGATCATCATCAGGGTTTCTCATCCCTGATTAATATTTCCTTATCTCTCAGTACTAAAATAAGGAAATTATTTTCAACACTTAAGTTAAAGTGTTGTGGTGAGACCTGAGGTTCTCACCTGTTCTATACTTATGTGTAGACCTCCTCGATTGTTTACCTCCAAAGTTGTCATAGAAGTTACTATCATCAAGGTACGGCTCTGTATACGATGACCCTCTAGAAAATTTTCTAGCTCCATGAACTTGTTTGGTTAGGTTCTTGTTAAGCATGGTATATCCTGATAACATCTTGTTCATATTATTCATGCTAATTAGTTCTTTGGAGAATCGAAGTTGATTGCTCTCAGAGTTCTCTCTCTTAGGAATCTACCTCTTAGTGGTCATAGATGAAGACGGCATCCTATTCCACAATTCTTGAGGTTTCTTTCTTCTAGAGTATGGAATAGCTCTACTATGATTTTCAGTCATAGGTGAAGACATTCTCGTAATTTCCTTATTCCTTGTCCCTGGAATTGGCTTAGAGAGTTTAGACACATTTTTTAGAACAAGATTTAATGTGTGCTGAAGTTGAGCCACTTGCTTTGTCTTCTTTTGGCTATTACACTCAGTCTAAAGGTGTTCTTTTCTTTTACAAAAATTGCATGATTTCTCATGTTTTTTGTTACCTTCACTCAAACTCCTTTTGTTGGCACTGTTATCATCAGGGTGATGAGTGGAATTAGTATTAGAAGTTATCGCCTTCTTTCCAACAATTTTGCCACTACGAGTTTTTTATGTCTTTTCTGACTGATTTTTCTTGGGTTTTTCAGAGGTTGATTTGAGACATTAATCTCTCGCGTTAACTCTTCTATTTTTCATGAGCAATCACGAGTTCAGATTTAGTGTCCGAAATGGAGGATTTCTGAGGATTGTCACTTTTCATTGTAGAGTCATATGAATGACCTTCCCTCTTTAATAGTGATATCTCAGTGGTCAGGGACATAACCAAGAATTATTGTTCATTGACTTTCCAACAACGAGTTTACTCTGACCTTCAGTCGTGAGATTTCGGATGCCTGAAATTTCATGAATCTAATGATTCCTACTTTCCTTAGCTGCATCTCTTTCAAAATCAGAATCAGAATCATCTGATAGAATGAAAGACTAAGGAGTGTTACTCAGTTTGACAACCTCTGTTGGTTGTTCTCCACATGATGGTGTTTCACCAGTTGTGTATGACTGAGTTGGAGTGGTGTCTTCTGATGTTAATTGAGTACTGGGATCCATAATCACGAACCGCGATAAACACAGTCAGTTACACCCTTAATGTGTTTACCGGCTATAATACCAATTGAAAAAGCAGGGGTACCGAAATACAACCAACTTTTCGTTTGGGCTCGTGAGTCTTATATATGGTAAGATATGGACGATCTCAAAAATCAATATCCAAATCTGATAACCGGAGTAGGATCACAAGTGATCAGTCCAACTCAAGACAAGTCTTGGTAAATCCCCTGGATGATTATGGACCAACTCGACGGTTATGAATAATGTACTTATTGTGTTTGCTTTAGTTATATAATCAGAGATATAATGCGAAAAGTAAAGCACACAAGACACGGGAGATTTTTTAACGAGGAAATTACCACCTGTAATAAAACCTCGGGACCTCGTCCAGATTGAACACCGCACAGTACTAACTGTCTACAAACTCTACTATAAGACTTTGGTCTGGGATGTAGTAGAGACCACCTCCAACCCTCCAAGTGAATTGGCTTTTGTCGCACTCCTTACGTCTCTAGATCCCCCACAGATCGTCACGCACTTGATTCCCGTAGCTGACGTCTTTTACAGGCCTAGGAGTTGCTTTAACCACTGTTAAAGGATTATGTCAACAATTTCACCTTTGCAACCTTAATTATCAACTGTATGTTTCGAACTGTCCTCTTCAGTTTAACATACGTAAGATGACTTCCTTCGGATTGCTCCAAATCATACGGAAATCTACTTACAAGCGGGGGCTGACAAGTAAACCGAGTAAACTATGCCCAACTTGTCTCTACCTTAGCTGTGAAAAGAATCACTTAAGAAACTTACACAACTGGAGATAACTAGGTCTTAGAACACCGTGTGCAGCTGTACGTTGCTACCTTCAACCTTGTATGTAACGTATCAGTTCTGAATAGCCTTGTTGCAGAGGAGAAGGACTATGGAATATACAAGAACGTGATCAGGTTACCAAGGTTACAGGTTAATCTGATAACAACCACAAAGGTACGTTATCGCCTACCTGTGCTTCCCAACTCTCAAGAGAATTCTTTATAGTCGTTAGGTAAATCCCACAGAGGAATTGCTACATAATAGAGGATGACCAGCACAACAAGCTTATACCAAAGTGCAAAGAGTTTACGATCAATTCCACAGAGAAACTTCGCGTATGCATGATGCTTGTGGGTTTCGTTCTTTAACCCTCTATTTATAGCTCTCAATAAGATAGGTTGCTTTGAGATAAATCAACAGATTACTTGTGCTACAAGTTAGCAAGTGCCCGTGTAAACGTGCCCGTTACTTGGCTTGCACACAAAGAAACACTAGGTTAATCTCAATTTGAAAGCTTTTAACATTTATCTGCCAAGTGGTTTGTTAGCTCTTAACCACTTCAAGATAGAAATCCAACGACCATGAGAATACCTTTATCTTATTGACTCAATGAGATTCGTTAGATGGACCACATAAGATATTTCGTGATAAACCAAGTCCAATTAAGAGATAAGGAGATAGTTGTTTAACCCGCGTTGAAAATCCCGCATAATATTCATCAGACGGTTCGCGAACGGTCTAAATCTGAAAGTTGTGCCAAATACATTGAATCTATTGTTAACGTACATGTACGCGTACATATCAACGTTTTGGAACTCAGGAGGAAAATCCGGAGTCACTGTTCCCGAACCGGTTCGTAAACCGCCGTGTTTCATATTTAGGGTTTAAACTAGATCCGCTGGGAGTACCTGGGCTTGGGCCAGTTTTCTTGTACTTAGACGTGTGAGACGTCCCCAGCTATAATCCATGGACTCTGCTCTAGAGTACTCCTTTAGATTCACCCAGATTCCTACATGTGATTTCCAAGCAAACCATTGCACTGGAAAATGTATTGAATCTATCTCATGTATCTTGTAACTTAGTATTGTGGGAACACATACTAACGTAACTCATGGTTATGCAGACAAGGGTACAAATCTCAATCGCTATTAGTATTTGTAAAGACGAGGGTACCGAGTACACCACCAATCTTTTATTTTAGTCCACCTATAAGTCAAACCTTGACCGGTTCCTGTAATCAAGAACTCAAGAACAAGATCTCTTTCAGATCTGATTGATTCACACAAGGGAGTCAATACAAGAATCCGAAAGACTATGTCAACCAACCAAGTACGATACTTTAATTATATAAGATGACTCAAATATAATACGGAAGTAAAGTAAAGTACACACAAGATTTTGTTAACGAGGAAACTACAAACTCGTAGAAAAACCCTGGGACCTAGTGTTTTAGGTGTAAAACAATAAAGAGAATCTGAGGGGTAAAGTACGAAGTGTGATGATGTAATAAAAGATTGTGATGAATTCGAGAGGTCAAGATCGAACAAGACTCGCCTAAACCAAGAAATGGCCGTTCGAGTATTGCTTCAGTTACAAGAAGAGGATATAGGGTTGGTTTAGGGAGGGAAGCAGAGAAAGATGAGATCAGAGAATTGCTATGATTTTCTGTGATGTTGATGATTGAATTGCTAAATAAGATTGGATATTCAGTTCTCACTAGATATTAAATGCTGAATGAGAAGAGTTAATCAATTATCGATGAGATTGATTGATTGAACTTGCACTGAATTAAACTATTGAACTTATTTGTTTTGTTGTTATGTTTCCAAACTGGTCGAGTGACCTATTTATAGCAATAGAATTCCAACTGATCTCGTAAGAAGTGGAAGAAGTGGAAGAGTGGGAGTGTGGAGTAAGTGGGGCAAGTCTTGCGCCTAATATTAGGGAAGAATGAACCGCCCACTACTCTATCCCATCTTCTCAGCAACGTTCGCACGACTTAGTTTTCTTTCCCATTAAGTGATTGAGCCGTTGCAATCACACGTGCCGTAGACCGCCAAACCAAAACCCTAAAAGAATATCCCCCCATGTAACTTACTTGATTCTCGTAAGATTTGTTAAGATTTGTTAAGTCAAAGATGACTAAGTGCAAGTCGTACCAATTACTGGTAAACTTAGGACTTTGCGATAAGATAGAGATTAAGCGATAAGCTTTGAATATCTCTTTGAGATTTGGTTTAAGGATTGAGCCGGGCAATCGCCATTTAAACCAATGAGATAAATCTAAGGGTTGAGCTAGCAACCGCCATTAGATAAGATAAGTCTAAGGATTGAGCTATGCAATCGCCAATTAGACTGAGAGGATTTCAGCAACTCTCTGTGGCAACAGTCAAATAAATATGACTTTCAGTTTGCCATAAATATGAGAAATTGGCTTGTGGCATGTAATGCACTAATTCTCTGAGTAATGAAGACATATAAATGTCTAAAATAATATAGGTCATAGCCATGAGCCATGATTAAGAATTATAGCACTGATTTATAGAAGCAAGTCCATAATCAGGAAAAACAGACGAATGATGCTATCACAGCGTAGCCATCATCAAGAATGCATAAGCATTGCCAATACAAGACCTAAAGATAGGCCACAATAATCATAATAAGCCATGTTGCATGGTATAATAATCTTATTGAGAAGTTAGGTATAAGGCGCGAAGGATAAGCCATAACATTTATGTTATTTTCAGATTTCTGGACAGTTTGCATGTTGTCCATTAGTAAAATCACCCAGGCCAGACCATATTAGATAAAATTCGGAATTTTTAGTATGTTGTAGGGAACTCACAGAGGAAAATATTTCGTGAAGGAAGCGCCCCCTAATTCCTCACGGATTGGGCTGTAAAAATCACGCCATGAGGAAATACGTGAGCTGAACTGCCAGATTTCCGAACTTGATTAGGAAACTAGAGTATTATGGACTTAATAAAATCCATAATCCTCTAGGATTTGGGTCTGTGGGACCCATAAGTAGAGGGGAGGCTAGAGAAGAATATATTCTAGTCCCAAGGGGGCAACTAGAGCCCGTGAGAGAAGAAAATACAATGGCTCTCCGTGAGCACAAGCAGGGGAGAGCCGTAAGGCCCCCAAGGTTTAGTCGCGCCCTGACTTTGGCCCTCCAAGATTTGGCCAAGGCAAAGTCATGGGGCTCCAAGATTATGCCAGAGCAATAGCATGGGTACCCATAATTAGGCCAAGGAGGTGGCGTGGGCACCGAAGTGCCAAGGCACGCCAAAGACATGGATATCCAAGATTAGGGCAAGCTAGAAGCATGGGCATCCAAGGCTAGGGCAGGGATTAGCCATGGGACTCCAAGGAGAAGGGGCGTGAAGCATTGGCGGGAGCTAAGCTAGGCCATAAGGAAGATGGCCAAGGCTAATGGCGAGCTAAGCTAGGCCACGAGAGTGAAAGCCAAGGTATTGGCGAGGTTAGGCTTAGGCCATAGGCCAAGGAATAACGGCCAAGGCTAATGGCGGGCTAAGCTAGGCCAAGAGGAAGATGGCCAAGGCTAATGGCGGGCTAAGCTAGGCCACGAGAGTGAAAGCCAAGGTGTTGGCGAGGTTAGGTTTAGGCCATATGCCAAGGAATGAAGATGGCGTGAGGTGTTGGCGGGGTTAGGCTTAGGCCATAGGCCAAGATGATGACCGTGTATACCCCCTAAGGCCAAGAAGTGGCCGTGTACACTCCTAAGGCCAAGAAGTGGCCGTGTACCTCCCCCTTGCTAATGGCGTGAATGGCCTAAGGTTTGGCTCGAGCATGGGCCGGGTTAATGCGTATGCGTAGGTATTTTATCGTATAGGCTAGGGATATGGACCATGCTACTAGGCTAGGGTCGTGAGACATCAAAATACAGCTAATGGTAATTTAAATATCTTATCCCTACTATAAAACAAATTCATACCTTTTCTCGAGCTATTCCAGGATGCCAGAAATTGATGCGAAATTACTTTTGTGACCTCCTCGCCAAAAATCACCATCAACACCTAGTCCAGTTTTGAATACTCTTAAGAATTAAGCCGCCAACACACCTACTCTCAGACTTTGGACTAGCTGGAGCAGACAATATGACCCTAATACGACTATTAGTCACAAAGATTTCCCCTCAGTATTCCTGCGCCTCCAACCACAGCAAGATGGTCACGCACATGTACTCCCCTACGTAAACAGACGCCCGTTACTGTCTTACGCAAGAGTTGCCTCACAGCCCATCGCGAGGACTATCGCTACCCGAACTCCAATCGGACGATTACAACCTGATGGACAACAACCAAATAGCGGCAGGTCAAATCGTTAGATGATATCCTTGGTAACTAACAGATATTTCACCGAAGTCTTTTCACACCAAGAGCGAGGATATTGAGTTTACTTAGGCAATAAACACCTCGAGATATCGATCAAGGTTTCAAAACCTAAACTCCCGAAAGAGCAACCTTGTCGTCCCAGTTGGAATCAAGCAGATAGCTGTAGCAAGTACGAAATGATATGACCGTGAAGAACAATGTACCTGCAAAGAACAAATCCAATAACAACGATCTTGATTCCACTCAATATCTATAGTTTAGGCACACAAACCGAAAGCAGCTTGCTGACAAATCCAGGTTAATAGATAAAGAGTATGTTCTAATCACAATGATCTTGAGTGGCCTCATATCAGAAGAGAATGACCTTAGAATAAACAAGATCGTTAGGTTTGATAGACGTGATAGAACAGAACACAAGTACAATACAAAAAATACTAGTAAACATAAACTAGTTTCCCGTAAGAGGTACTTCTAGGCTTCTCGATCCCGGGAGAAGACTTTCACGCAATTCTAGACCGAGAGCAAAAGCTCAAAGGTAACTGAAATGAAAAGCGGCAACACAAGCTAACAATTCTGAAGAAGAGCTTGGCCAAGGGTATTAAAGCTTTCAGGAGAGATACCACTCCTATTTATATTGAATAAGGCTTTAGCTTTGAAATGAGGCAATATTAATTTCGGAAATTCCACAAAGCACATTTACATAATTGTTCTGAAATTCCCCATTTAGTCTCATAGCATTTAATGAGAACTAATACTCTAGCATTTTACATTTAAGAAAAATATATTCCATAAAGAAAATATATTTCCGAAACATGTTTAGCCAAGAGCAATCAAAGAAAATAATATCTTAAGGTATATTTGGATATTTCTTTTTAATTCGAAATATGGTGCTTACCAAATATGATCCCTGGGAAAGATCTCAATTCGAAAACGTGTCCTTAGTTTCGAAAATCTCCTGAGATATTATTACTTCCAAATGTCGTCACCAGCTTTATAATGTCGACATTACTTCCTTGGTATTGCTGGGCTAACCAGACGAACATAGGTGGAAGTGGGATCTGGTCCAACGTGGTTCAACGTTCCGCATAAACGTATCATAACAAACGTGGACAAAGCCTTGTGTGTTAAGCTTAACTGAACACATTGGTTCAGACGTTCCGAATCACGCAAATAGATATACCATTGGAAGTACAGTGCGAGATTCCACGAGTAACTATCAAAATGTTAAATCTCCAGAATTCTTGATTCCAATATATATGTCACGTTAATGATATCCAAGAATTCAAATCAAAACATCAAATGAATAATCAAATGAATATTTGATCAAGTAGTAAAGCATACGAAGATTTAATCACGTACAATATTGATCCTTAATCATGTGTCCACTAACTAGAGCAACTAACCATTTTCCAGATGATGACTCAATCTCACTTAGTTGTACATTGAAGATGAACGAATTCAAACTTCAAACCGAGAATATCAAACTCATTAATTCGTTGAAGCACAAATAAAAAATGTAGAGTTTGAACTTCGAATTTACGCATTCTGAGTCAACCTTATTAAGGTTTCGAAACGTACGTCAGTTTTGGCAGAAACCAAATTAAGGTTTCGGAACCTAAAGTTCATTATATGACCGGAACTGATTTAAGGTTCCTAAATCAAGTTTCCATATAGCGAAACCTGAAGCTTGGTTTCGAAATCTGGATTCTGTTTAACAAAACCTTGTTTAAGGTTTCGAAACAAGAAACACATATTAAATTCTTCACAAATGTTTGGTGTCGAACTTGAGAGTCCATGTGGTCGAGAACCGTTTCAGCATCACACCTTTTTAGCCTCGACGCACAGGAATATATTTCTCGGTTCACATAAACCTTTAGGATACCCCAGGGTCTTTTCGACCTTTTAGATCTCACATGGTCAGGACACATTAGCCTCGATTCTCAAGTCACTGTCAGCCACACAAACATAGTTTCGAATCTGTTATATCTCATTGGTCACAATGTTTACATTTCGGACCAATAGCTTATGAATGCGAAAACCAGATTATGGTTTCGAAATCAACGTCAAGTTTTATCAAAACCTACATTGAGGTTCAAACATTGAAAATTCATAAGTTGAGATACACAAATATGGTTTCGAAATCCAAAAGTGAGATATGGCATACAACATGTTCATATACAGAATCAAATGAATGATTCAGAACTTCAGAGTTCAGAGCCAAACCACGACGTCCTATTCGAATCTCAGAAACAACAGTATTTCGAGTCTACACAACATAAGTGTGAGTCACAATCTCTCTTACATTGGCTCATATAAATATATGCAATTAATCCGACAGTGCCAGACTAGGTAAGAAGAGACACAATACAGTGATGTATCAAATCCCGTAGTACTACCGAGATAACATCACATTGCTATATCCAACTCGAAAAGGTTTTAGGAAAAACCTTTATATTAACTTAGAGACGGAGAAGAAAAGAAAGCTCTAAGCAATATTGGAACGTCATAACTACACACTAATACCACAAGTGGTAAAGCAGAGTTATCATAAGACACACTGATCACAAGTGATCAAGTCATAACGTAAAGCTCAAGCTGAGAGTTATGTTTATGTCTTTTGTAGCACAAG